>JBAMJV010005348.1:0-65000 GCA_037951105.1 Echinarachnius parma | reverse complement strand
TATATCTATCTATCTATCTATCTATCTATCTATCTATCTATCTATCTATCTATCTATCTATCTATCTATCTATCTATCTATCTATCTATTGATTTATCTATCTATACATATATCTATCTATCTATCTATATATCTATATATCTATCTATCTATCTATCTATCTATCTATCTATCTATCTATCTATCTATCTATCTATCTATCTATCTATCTATCTATCTATATATCTCTATCTATCTATCTATCTCTATCTATCTATCTATCTATCTATCTATCTATCTATCTATCTATCTATCTATCTATCTATCTATCTATCTATCTATCTATCTATCTATCTATCTATCTATTTATCTATTTATCTATCTATCCTATCTCTCTGTATATCTATCTATATATCTATATGTCTTTGTATATCATATTATCTCATCATCTATCGGGTCATCTATCTATCTGTAATTCTGTAAAAGGTCTACCATCAATCTGAATCTCGCGATCACGTGACTTGAGCTATGAGCAAATCATGTGATCACGATTAATACGATCACATAACATTTTACGACTGAGCGTATCCGTACGTAAATTTCGTATACCTATGTACTGCGCTGCACAGCACTGCGCTGCACTTCTAGCTAGCACACTGCACTGTAATCACATTCACTATACAATTTTTAGAAGACAAGTTTTCTGAATGAGATCGACATTTAGCTAAAATCCTGAAAGGGGAAGTTGAAGCTGATTCTTGTTATATTCACAACCAAGGTTTACTACTTGCTGGCCTGGCTCCACGCAGCTGCAGCTGAGCCTGAGTGAGTGTGAATTATTTTTTTTGTAAATAAAATATCAATCATTGACAATGACGCACAATGTCATTGCATTTTTAAATTGTATCATGATCATTGTTATTTTATTGACATTATCATTGTTAATCACTTGTTATATGCATAATTTTTTCTCACATCAAGCCACAAGAAGGTAAGTAATTGATGTAAGTGTATAGCAAGGTGTTTAATTTCCACTTTGATTTGATGCATCTAATGTTTGGTTTGTCACTTTGTCAATTTGTGCCGTCAAACCACCAGCACCACCACTTATACCGTTTGTGCTTAGCATACAGAATTACATTGACGTAGTGCGTTATTTTTTCGCTCGGCGGGGCAATTGATTGTTCGAGGGGTGTGAGCGAATTCACTTTGACCCAGTTGACAATGAGTTGTTAATGGTTACGACCGGACGCTACCGGGATAGAACAAAGGCACCACGAAGTGTGTGGGGTCATGTGTAACATACAAAGTATTTTACACATGACAGTACAGGTATGCGTCAAACTATTGATATCCGGTAATAGGACACGACATGTAATCAGTAAATAAATGCCTTTGTCTTATAATATGATATATGATTCGATGTTCACATATTATTAACTTTCAAGTTTAAGTTTAGGGACAGCTCAGTTGGGAGCACATCTGACTTAGATGTGCAGGATCCCTGGTTCGAATCCAACCATCCTTCTTTTATCATGCAGTAAATTTGAGCCTCCCCCATGTTTACTTTGCAGGAAAGGATTCACGGAAAACACACCGTTCCTCGGATAGGAAGATAAATTGAGGTCCCGTGTTTGAGACAGTCACAATTTATGCACGCTAAGAACCACTTAACAGAACTTTGAAAAGAATAGGTTGTTAACCTCATGGTTTCTATGTAATTCCTATATCCGATGCCATGTAAACTCCAAATCTGTTATAATTGTTACTTTGAATTATAATTTGGATTATTTCTTTGTTATTAGTTGAATTCATACACTTCAGAGATAAATTCTTCTTAAAAAAACAAAACAAAAACAACAACAAAACAATAAAATACATAAGAATAAAAACAATGTGGGTAAATCCGGGAATACTATCTTTAATAAATCGATAATAATTTGCATATTTATGCAAATTAGTGATATATTTTATCACCATAAAAAACATGGATATGATGAATAACATCATTTGAAAGTATTTTTACAGAAAACCTGAAGAAATCCTGTAATTTCTCTTGATTTTAGATGAAAATCCCAATTTTCCCCCAAATTCGTCAAAAATGTGCATATTCAAAATTTTAATTAATTATTTAAAAAAAAAAAAATCGTCCAATTTGTTTTTTTCTTTCAAATTCTTATTCTACTTGACTTGGTATGTGTCAATTTTCAAGTCGATCGGTCCATTCGTTGCCGAGATTGGAGGGGGGGGGCCAAAACGCCCCCCCCCCCCCCCAGTGGACTCAAGTGACCAAAATAACCCAGTGGGATTAGGGTTAAGTTAACCCACCCCTGCAAGTCAAGGGGCTGTGTTAGTGCTTAACCCATTGCCTGTGGGAACCTGGTGGGCTATGCACAAAGTTTATCATGTTTAATCAATGTTCTATATATCACAAATTTTGAGTTAGCTAGCAGAAACCCAAGACAAGTTTTATTGTAGAAGATGCTTGTATTAGTTGTATTATAGTGATCATTATTTATTGAAGGCTTGTATTATAATGCTTGTATTATATACTTGCATTGTTAATTGAATGCTTCAAGTATTATAGTGCATTATTAATTGAATGCTTGTATTATAGTGATCATTATTAGTTATTCATGTGTTCTCCTACAAATCCCTAATTTGTTATATTTTACATAAGTTTGCATATTTGGAGACTTTGTTTGTCACTTTATTTATTTTATCCATTTTTCTCCCTAGATGTGCTAATGTCAGAGTCCCCTCAGCAGACCTCTTTTTATAAAATTTTTTCATGAATATGATTATTCTTTTTGTCTACTTTTCTTTTTATTCTACAACCTAGGTTGCTAAAACAGATTGATTTCTGCAGCATGGTTGGGAGGTCAGTTTTTGACCTCTTTTTAATTTCCCATAATTATCCATTATATCTACTTTTCTTTTCCTTCTACAGCCTAGGTTGCTGAAAGAATCCTCGCTGCAACATGGCTGGGAGGTCAGTAGTTGACCTCCTTTTGTTCTCGGCCCTGGCCTTGACTCTGATGGTCCTGTCATCGGGGTCTAGTCGTAGGACCAACTTCAGGGTGGACGAGAAACCGATGCACCCCTTCCCCCTGAACATCATCGCATCTGTGATCTACAACTCGTCGGACAAGGTCTACAGCATCGTTGTCGGGACAAGGCCAGACGCTGTTGCGTGGGCCAACTTCACTGATCATATCAATAACACAGGGTGAGTATATTTAGGCAAAGGTTCATGACATGAATATGCAGTCCTAGTTTCCTTGGCAAGAGTTCCTTTTGCAACCCCCCCCCCCCCCCCCCCCCCCCCCCCCCCATAAAATTGAGGGAAAAAATGGGTATTTGAATTAGAATGATATAACTAATAATAATATGGTAAATAAAACCTAGGGTTAGGGTTGGGTTAGGGTGAGGGTTAGGCTGAATAACGCAATTTTATGGGGGGGGATGCAAAAGGAACTCTTTCTGTTTCCTTTTCATGAGAGGGGTGAGAGGATGGGGGGGGGGGGGGGGGGGTGGTCGGTGGGAGGGAGGGATGCTCGGTGGGAGGGAGGGATGCTAATTAATAATAATAATAATCATAGGTTCGATATAGTGCCTAATAAGATATTATATTATGATCTTCAAGTGATTTTGACTATTAGTTCCCCTGTTGGCACACATTGTGTGCACCATCTCCAGTAACAGAAAATTTGCATAATGCTGAAAGGCTTACCAATGGTGCTTGTGGAGGGGGATGTCAGAGCTTACAGTTCATGCACATATGTTCTGGATATATAATTATCAAATATATTTTGTAATCAAAAGGGGTTTTAATGTTTAACCCTCTGTAGTTGGTCCCATCGTACGGTGACGACCAGACTTGATCCAGGCTTATATGCAGCTGGGATTAAAGAGGGGAATATCTCAGTACCATTCATGTACACATATAGGACTTGATAACAGTATAGATAGTTTACAGTATGAATCCTGACTTAAATAATCAAAATGTCAATATTTTTTAAAACCACATTTAGTTGGGCTCATCTAACTGTCCAGGCCTATGCAGCCAGGCTGATAGAGGGGAACATCACGGCACCATACATGTACATGATCTAGATGTCATACACAATAATATGCTTGCTTGTATAATCATAATTGGATTTGATCTGAATAATCTTTAGTTGGGCCCATCTGACTGTGACGACCAACGAGGCTTACCCAGACCCGGTCCAGGCCTACGCAGCCGGGCTGATAGAGGGGAACATCACGGCACCGTACATGTACATGAATTGGATGAACACCATCAGTGGCTTCTGCCAGGTGGGATCCAAATACTGCACGGATCTCAGTAATTTCCTGACAACAAACATGGACTGGATGAAAACCCAGATTGCACAACAGCCTGATGATCCTTATTTCCATCAAGTAAGTTTTATTAATTTGTATAATATATGCAATCTTTAAAAAACACCTTGATTATCATAGAGTGGTCAAGGTCAAACCTTGGAACTCTAGTATGAGTATTATTATTATGTGCCTGCACCCATAGATAGCGCCAGGTAAGGTTTTATGATTTATTAATTTTGTTACCATTGTCATATTTCTTCTAAAGGAACATGAATAGTTCGTACGTCCTGTCAGGTGGGATCTGAGTACTAAATTTACCTCACAGATTTCTTGATTGAATGAAGAAAAAGATTGGGCACGAACTAAATTATCGTTAATTGTTTGTAATTCATTAATGGTGCAGTACACTTTTCGTTTAGGGTTTCCCATCTTTTGTAGACATTTCATTTCCATGGTAAACAATAATTTGTATTGTTAGCCTTGGGACAATTTTTATGGATTAATGACATTTTATGTATAAATTTCTCTTATAAAAGCTAATAAAAATAAAACAGTACACATGAAGTTTCCCCTTCTCATGCTAATAAAATAGAAAAAACAACAACATTACAAATACATGTAATAACATGCATTTTCTCCTCACCTTTGCTTCCACAGTTGAACCTGCTACTGATCCAGCTGACTGGGATGGGGGATGGCTTCCAGAGGGTTGCCGGGCAACCAAGGATTGACATTGATCCCTTTGGATTCCTGTGAGTAAAAGACAGATGTACCTCTTGAGCATTTACCAGTTTAACCCATTCAAGACCATCTGATTTTAGTATTATATGTATTCTCAATTATAGGCAATAGATCCAGTATCTTGGGCCCCGTAACATAAAGATGTATGATTACTTGTACAATTCATACAGATAATTAATCAAATATATTAATTGAATGCATTCAAATCAATAGTTATTATGTGATTTGGATAAAAAAAGATATTTCAAATATACCCAAATTTAAAATTTAAAATAAAAGTAAAATTTAGAGCTACATGTACATATGTAAGAATTTCCATGATGGTTAAATACAATGTGATAAAATGATGGAAAAAGAATCAAGATGGTTGTTAAAATTCCCTCTATGATCTATCGCAACCATAAATGCAATGTTCAAACATGAATAGGTACTGAGAAAGCTAATATGTGTTGACATTTTGTCTACAGGCTCTTCCAAATCGGAGGTGACATGGAAGACCTGGAGAGCGCCCTCAAGAAGCCCGGAAAGAAGAGCCGGATGATGGGAGACGGCCATTGCTCCGCCCTCGTCAAGCTGTTGCCTGGCAACAAGGACCTGTACGTGTCGCAGGATACGTGGAACAGCTACGTGGGCATGCTGAGGATCCTCAAGAAATATGACTTCTCCTTCCACCAGACAGAGAGTAAAAGTGAGTTATGCAGCGGATCTGAAATGTTTGTCAGTAGTGATCTTTTGTTTCAGGACAGGAGCAAAAGAGAACGGAAGGTCACTCAACTGAGCCCGTCCTTTTACACTGCTTCTAAGAACATTTTCTTTTTCACTCCAGTCCGTCATCACAGTTTTGTACAGTAAAGGGAGTGAGATTTAGAGTAATAGACACATTTAGTGTAATTGTTTGGCCCTGTAAGTGTTGGGGCACCAAAAGTGTTGGGTTAGTTTTAATGATTTTACTGGCCTAACCTGGTCAAAATCATTATATGAATCATTTCATTACCTGTAAGTTGCTCTTACTGTTAGAAATATGATTTTGTTTAACTTCTTGCCTACAGGATCTGGTGTCCAAAGTCTATGTGGATGTCAGAATCTCAAAGGGAATAGGTTAACCTGTTGCCTTCGAGATTCTGAAATCCCCATAGACTTTGTACATAGCCCACTAGGTTTCCGTAGGCATGGGGTAAACAGAAGTTCACTGTTTTCATTGGTACCTACAGATGCTGATGTGATTCCCGGCCAGGCAGCAGCCTTCTCCTCTGCTCCAGGGATGCTGTACTCTGGAGATGACTTCTACATCATCAACTCAGGACTGGTATGTCATGTTTTTTTAGTATATCAGAAATCTACATTTCTGCTCCAAATATCATGCCCTCTGACCGCAACAATTTTCCATTTTAAATGTATAAATCCACTGCTAGTCTGAAGCTATTGATATAAATAAGTTTTCAGTTGTTACAATGATAGCAATGATAAGCAGATCTATAAACTGGTCACAGATTTAAATGCACAACACATTAGTGTTCATGAATATCGTTTTGATTGTTGAAGGTCACCATAGAAACAACAATTGGCAATAACAACGATGATCTGTGGAAGTACGTCCAGCCTTCAGGCCAGGTCCTGGAGCGGGCCAGGAATGTGGTTGGTCAGCAGACTCGAGCATTATGCAACACACTGGTCACATATTTATTTGCAGTTTTTAAAATGAAATTGTTTTTGATTATCTTAGGTCACCATTGAAACCACGATTAGCAATAATAATGATGATCTTGGGAAGTACGTCCAGCCTTCTGGCCAGGTCCTGGAGTGGTCCAGCAATGTAGTGACCAGCAGACTCGTCCTGTATGCATCTCACTAGGCTTTTAAAAGTAAAATTGTTCATGAATATTGTTTGGTCACATATTTATTTGCAGTTTTTAAAATAAAATTGTTTTTGATTATCTTAGGTCACCATAGAAACCACGATTGGCAATAATAACGACGATCTGTGGAAGTACGTCCAGCCATCGGGCCAGGTCCTGGAGTGGGCCAGGAATGTGGTGGCCAACAGACTTGCAGTGAATGGTTCACACTGGGCAGAGATCTTCTCCAAGTTCAACAGTGGCACGTAAGTCTGACATGTTATTATTGCTAGTGCAAAGCATACAGGCAAAGTTTTTTTGAGGGATCTAGGGTCATTTGCCAAATAAAAGATTTCCCCCAAGTAGGTGAGGGTTTGCCCAAGTATAGTCAAACCTGTCTTAGCAGCCACCTGTCTATAGCAGTCAACCTGCCTGTAGTGGCACCAAAAGTGTTCCTTAGCAGAGAAAAACAATATTATGAAACCTGTCTCTAGAGGTCACCTACAGACAGTGGCCACTTTTCTTGTCTCCCTTGGGTGGTCACTATACACAGGTTTGACTAATGTTTATTACCAGGATGTTGATTATTTACTCTTGGGGGAGGGGGGGGGGGGGGGGGGCTGCAGCACCTCACACAGCTCTGAGCACCTACTGGCTTGTGTTTATGGACAATTTGTGTTATATAGAGAATTACTGTATAATTTAGTTTCTATTGATAGAAACATGTGCATTCATTTGGTTCTTTCACAATATATAAGCCTGTTTACATTTGTTAAATGACCTCTCCTTTGTTCTTGAATCAAACCCATTGTCATTGGTAAATGAGTCACTTCCTTCTTGTAGCATAAGATAAACAAAAAATACATATTCACATACCAGCCATTTAAGGACGAAGTCAAAACCTTTGTCCTTGTATGAGACACAACTGTATTACTTTATTTGTTTGTGTAGCAAGTGGAGTGTTTATTATCTTAACCCTATAGATCTGTGTCATATAGCACTGTTGCCAATGTCAGGCATATATGGTGAATTACAGTGTCTATTTTTTTTTTTTTTTTTTGTTTTGTTTTGATTGTGACAATCTTTTATTCATATTTAGCTAACATAAGTTTCAAGCATTGTTGAGTTATAATTATTAGTTTGTATAGTTTGCAATGTTATTTTTATTTTTTATTATTTTTTTTCCCCTCCACAGGGCATTTATTGGTATAAGTTAAACAAAATTAAACATAGCATGACATTTACAAGCATATCATAACAATAACAATAAATGAACCATAAATGAACCGTCGTATAATTTCTTTATATAAATATAACTAATTAAACAATATCAGAAAACATACTTCTCAAGGAAAACCATTTTTTATCAAAGTATTTACCATGACCTTTCAAACTAAATATATATTTTTCATTTTTATAATATGAAATTGAAGCTGATTTAAACTGAGAAAATACAGGTATTTTATTCACTAGTTTACTTCGAAATATTATTTGCTTACTAACGAACAATAAACAGTTTATTGCTCTATTATTTAAACCTCTTAATCCAAACAATATATTTTCATTTGTAAAATGTATGTTACAACCAGCACTTATGTTAATCCATCTTTCTAGTTTTGCCCATATAATTTTAACAAATTGACAATCACAAAATAAATGAGTAATTGTTTCAGTATGAGCATTACAAAAGGAACATAATTCAGTTTCAACCATGTTCAATTTAAACAATATGTCGTTTGTAAACAAAATTCTATGTAATATTGTAAATTGAAACCAACGTAAATTAACATCAATAGAACAATTAAATGCAAGAGCACAATACTTCTGCCATATGGATTCATCAATATTAAAAAACCTTTTCCATTTTGTATAGCTTTTACATTCTTCCCTTTTTTGTTGTAATAATAAAGCATATATTATGCGAGCATCCTTTTCGAAATTGACAAATAAGGGAAATTAAATCTAATCTTAAAGGCTGTTCCATTTTCACAAAAATACCACAACGGTTATTGAAACCAGATTTAAAAGCTTCACATAGGCCAAAGTATTGCAAAAAACTGTAATTTGATATTTCAATTTAAATTCATTGAGTGACAAAAAAGTTTCATCTTCATCTAACAAATCGTTAATACATATTATACCCTTTTCGTACCAAGACCTATAAAATACACACACGTTATTCACCTGAATATGACTATTAAACCATAGAGGCTGACAAGATATATCGCGAAAACTTTTAGACTGTAAAATACTATAAGCCAAAAAAACATTTTTCCAAAACGGGTTAGTTGCACAGGTTGACAATCTTAAAAAGTGAACATTACCAAAAGTAGGGTTCAATTGACAATTTTTGGGCATAAATGTATGCATGAAATTATCAATAAAAGAATCTATATTACCAAAAAAGTATCTTCTCATCCATGATATTTTCAATGAATGAACATGTGAGTATATATCTATCATTTTGGCTCCTCCTAAATGATACAGTGTCTAGTTGATTGATAATTTTTTAACACTTCCTTCAAAGCTTTCCCAACACGTCATATTTCATTTTGAAGCTTACGGTATACTCTTGCGTTTTCTATCTTTTTTTTGATAAATAGCGCCCTCATTGTTGAGTAGGGCGCCCTCTAAGCCATGCAATACAAATTTCAAAATCAAATCTGCACCTGACCACAGCATTTTATCATATAATGAGTAACAAAACATAATATATTTTTACATACACATTGTAGCATATACATTTATCTTTCTGGGAAAAAAAAGTTTGTCTTCATATGATGTTTGATGTCATTTTTATCGCCAAAATTGTGCGTCGATGTCACATATGAAATATTGCGAAAATATGATTATGCAGCATATTATTTATTCTGCCTTGAACTGTCTATAAAAACTATAGTTAGGTTTTTTTTCTGTAAGATATGTCATGTATTGGTTATATAATTTTGAATGTATATTATATTCGTGCATTTTAAAGGGGACCACCAGGCAAAGGACAACACATTATTATATGTTTTGGTACCGTTTTGTGATATCAAATAGATACCCAACATTTTGCAAAGGGTTGTGTAATTCATAAACAAAGCAATTAATTTCCACCACTTACGGAACCACGGCTATCTCGTGGTTCCACACGGGCCAGGCATTTGCGAGTGCGCCGATGCAATTCACGCGTACGTCAATAGAATCCCGGATGATTCGTTCGCTCTGCATAGAGCGCCGCTGGCTCTGCTCGCATAATAGTCTGCGCATTCAGACCGCATGACCGCATGGCTGAGAATGGTGATGCATTTTCCAATTATATATTTGTTTCTGAAAACATATTTTTGTGAACTTATTGAAGGAATGGAATACTAAAGATGTTACCTTTCTATACAAAGATTATTATTTTTGGGTGGTGGTACCCTTTAAAATCAGTTTTATGTAGAGAGCCCTCATTGTAATAATTTTTAGGGATAAAAGGTACAATTTTCTGGTGTACGCAAAGGCACAATACCAACAAAATCTTCCACGACCACGACTTCGACTTCGATCAATTCGAGTGGGAATAAAAAATTAATTGTGAATGATCTGTAGTCTGCAGATAGAAAATAATTATCAATAATCACACTCCCAGTCAATTATTTGTTTTTTCTTCTAGTGATATTATGGGGAAGTTACTGAGCAAAACACAAAATGATAACAATAATGTTGGCGAAACTTCCAGCTTCGATCAACACTCAACGGGAATCCCCGACATCGCTTACTGCCTAGCGCCCTAGCGGCCTAGCTAGATGTACGAGAATCCCACGAAAATATCGTATTATTCGTACAATCTTATTTCTGTGTCTGTGTCTGTTTGGTGTTGACGTTTGATATCAATGTAGTAATCATTAGTTACCAAAAATATCTTGATAAATGCCGATTTTAGGTTGATAAATGGCTCCTCGTCCTCCGTTGAAACACTCATTCTTGGTTCCGAGAACTTCCAAAGTTAGCTCAAAATCACTGTAAATCATGTACTGAAAATACCGCATGACAATAGCGACCAGTGTGACACATGCGAGTAGCGCATCGCACGTAGCGCAAATGTTACTTATATACACGTACTCATCACTCATACACACACGTATCGATACAACTACTTCCGGGCCGATTCACGTAACTAAAAAACAGATAAAAAACAAAACCAAACAAGGGTAAAAAGAAACAATCATTGTGATTGGACAACAAAAATAGAGACTTTATCTTTTACATCATCCATTGCCATACTTCTCGGCCAATCACAGTTGAGCTTACAGCTCATGAGCTGACTCGGTAAGCATGCAAATGCTGGTCAAAGTGTGGGCCGATTATATCGGCCCAAACGTTCTGGTGGCGGAACCTGGGCCGATTAAATCGGCCCGTGACACTGGGAGGGTTAAGCGCAAGGAGTGCCACACTGTGACAGACATGTGCTGTATTATTAAACAAATAGACCTTAACCCTTCTTCCTTTTGAAAACCTAACTAGTGTACTAGGCCAACGCACTGACAGGATGTGTGGTTAAAGGGAACCAACACCCAACATATAAGTGTATGTTTGATATATGAAAGAGAACAGTTTTAATAGTAGTATGAGACTGTGCCCTATTACCGAATACCGATAGTTTCACTGTACAAAACAAACATTAGATCCATCAAACAAAATTGGAAATTATACGAGCAGCTGCATACACTCAAAGAATACATATGTTGTAAAGTTTCAAAGAATTTGCAAATTTTTCTCCAAATCGACTTTCTTGTAAACCCTTCCAAAAAAGAAGCCTCTTCCCGACGCAAAATGTTGTGTTGTAATGTTGTATGTGATCGATTATCCTTGTTTTGCATGGGAATGTCATTGACAAGCGCTGCTACAGGTGCGCTTCAAAACGCGCATAAAACGCCTCAGGATGCTTATTTTCTCCGGGAAATGATGAGAAATTTTTGCTGAACGTCCATTCATTTTCCTCCGTTAAAGCCAACTTTAAAATTTAAGACATTTTTCCTTTGTGAATTTGCATGTCGGGTATAATACGACACGTTCGGTAATACAACACCTTGCTATACATTCCATAAAATAGTCTATATCATAATTTGAAAACCCATCATCACACTAAATCATATGTTCACATATTATAAGTGATATATGTTTTACAAATCCCTTTAACCTCTAAATGCCAACTTGAATTCAAAGAATCTAGCTGACCCAGTTCTTTTAGACAAGTTCACATGAACATCCCTTATTCATCTACAATGAATTGATTAAAACCAAGAATGGATTTACACATTTTTGCACCACAACATGCTATTCTGTCCATTTAAGAGCAATTCAATATACCAAATTCTGGGTAAATATGTGACTACTGACGCATAAGTTCTCAGAGGATATTCTGATTAGGGTGGGTCCTGTATGAAATGTTAGTGCTCTGACACCAATCTGTACTTGCATAGGCCATCTTAACAGTTGTGATGTAAAGTCCTGATTTATCTATTTTATTTGTAAAACGGGTACAACAATCAGGGGATGATTATAGACTTGCAACAAGTTTACTTTTAACCAGCAACTGGCCAACCACAAATAGTTAAGATTTTTGGTCATTGACGGTATGAAAATCTAGTTTCCTGATCAGTCCAGTAACATTTGAATGAAATGGAATTAAATGGAATTTTACTGGACTAAATTAATTTTGTTTATATATCGGCCAGAAATAATTTGGAGCCCTAATATATATATATTGTGTTCTTTCAATCAGGTACAACAACCAGTGGACGATTGTAGACTACAACAAGTTCACTCCCAACCAGCCCCCAGAAGATGGCTTGCTGGTGGTTCTGGAACAGATCCCGTAAGTAATGACTATATTTGAGCAGTTAAATAGTGATAATGAAAATATGCATTTATATTGATTCATGTAGCTCATTTTCTATCTCAAATGTTAACCTGTTCACCTCGAGATTCTGAAATCCTCATAGACTTTGTACTTAGCCCACCCGGTTCCCGTGAGCAATGGGTTAAAAGGAGTCGTCCATTCCAAAAATATGGAACTAGTCATTTACCATAATAATACCATGTCATTTTCTGTCATATTCTGAACTGTAATTCTAAATATGGCAGGATGGTCATTGTGACATTTTCCTTATTTTTGTTGGTGTTATATAATGAAACTATTGTGAATTTGCATTAAATATGTGATAAAACTACTAGCTCAATGTTCCAGTGCTGAAATAAGAAGCCTTGCATTTCATTTCATTTATTTTTGCAGTGGGACCATTGTGACAGATGACTTGACGTACTACCTTCGAGAACACTCCTACTTCCCAAGTTACAACACACCGTAAGTGCTTTGCCCTTTGATATGAAATCTGACCTGTAATTAAAGTAAGCTGCTTGCAACGAAAGAAGACTCATGAGAGATAACACCTTGATAAGCTTATCTTTTGCTTTTGTTATCCCAGCCACTTATTTTTTGCTATTGTTCAGTTTAATGTGAAAATCAATGAAAGTCTGCTTCTATAAACATAAAACTAGTTATGATATAGCATATTAATAGTTTAGTTAAAGTCCTTCCCGTGACAATTTTGGCACATGAGGCGCACCGCCTGATTCATTAGCCATTAGCCATTAGTCATTAGCCCTAGGCCACAAGTCTACTAAATGTAGCAAAAGCTACAGAAGGGGGCCAGTCCTATGGTAACTCGTGTGATTAACTTTCCCTTCTCCATTCTATTAATGCCGAGCGCCTGGCTAGAAGGCAGAAGGTACCATTTTTAAAGTCTTTGGTATGACCCGGTCTGGGTTCGAAACCGGGACCTCCCCTGCATGAGGCAGACACTCCGACCACTAAGCCACCATATCGAAATACAAATGGATAGATGTACATGAGAAATGTATTAATTGCATGTTAGTTTTTACATTGTTTTCTCTGGCATTGTTTTCAAAGAGATGTACGCAAGCAGTTGCTTGCCCACACAGGGGAAAAAAAATTCTTTAAAAAAAAGATCACCTGAGCAATTTTATTGGTGTCATATTCCGTAGTACAATGTTATGTCTTGCGTCAACATGCCCAAAACATATTGTAAGACAATATGATGTAATTCAAAACTGCAGATGCTTGTATATGTGTGAAATTGGAACCCCGTGATAACGAGGACCTGGGAGGCATTTCACAAAAGTTCAGAGTTGAACTTATCTTTATTAAGTTGGACTAAACTACTATGGACAGCTGTTTTAAAAAAAATTGTTAACTTGTTGTAAAAGTCCTTTTTCAAAGGCATAAAATGTTGATTCAAAGCGTTACTATTTTCTATTATCAAGGAGATTTCATGTTCTTAATGTAAAATTTATGAAAACTCTAAAATATCTGCCTTTTTGCAATTGAATATATTGTATTCAAAGGCTACAAATGACTTTCCATAATAATTAGGTCCAACTTAGAGTTAAGTTCATCTTAGAATCTTTGTGAAACATCCCCCAGAGGTGTAGCATGGTCAGCCTGATTGAGGGGGCTTCCAAATAATTGGAGGGCACACCTTTTGTTATCTCTATTTTTACACCAATTTTTCTGTTCTGTTTACAAAAAATCAAATTCAAAGTGATTTGATTTGAATCAATAATATTTTATTCAACAGTTTGTCTTTCAGCTAAACGTCTAGCTATATAGTTGGCAAATAGTTGGGGGGCATGTGCCCCCATATAGCTACACAACTGACGAGGACCTTGGGACCATGAAAATTACCTTGTTATATCAGGGTGAAATACCAAAGAATATAAAGAGTTCGGACCAGCAAAATAACCTGGTTATAAAGAGGGTTTTGTTATATCACCGCTCTTTATGATAAGGTTACACAAAGTTCTGCATGTATGTTGTTGTTTTTTTTACTTGACTGGCAGGTTTTTCAAAGAGATCTACCTTAGAGGAAACAATACCATTATTACTATCATAAGTTCTACATAATTATATGATGATTTTCTTTCTTGCAAGTTTTTCAAAGAGATCTACCGCAAGAGTGGTTGGCCGGCTATGAGGGACCGGTACGGCAACTGGTTTTACCTACAACAACACAACAAGAGCAAACATCTTGAATAGGAAAGTTCTGAATATTTGTTTGTTTTGTTTTTACTGGCAAGTTTTTCAAAGAGATCTATCTAAAGAGTGAGTGGCCACCTTAGACGAAACAGCACCATTAATACTGTCATAAGTTCTGCATAATTATATGATAATTTCCTTTCTTGCAGGTTTTTCAAGGAGATCTACCGCAAGAGTGGCTGGCCGGCTTTGAGGGAGCGGTACGGTGACTGGTTCTCCTACAACAACACAGCGAGGGCTAACATCTTCAGACGAAACCAGACGCAGGTCACTGACTTTGAATCCATGATCAGACTCATGAGGTGAGAAATACCCTATACTCTTTATATCTCATTATAAATGGGACAATGAAACCTGAACAAGTTTGACAAATTGTGCAGAAATTTACTTCATAAATAATTCTACCATTAAATTAATATTTTAATGAGAACACTTGTCATTCTTTTTTTAAAAACAAATACACCATCTTCAAGGAGACCCTTTGTCTGAATGTGATTGCTAGAGCTTGAGATGCCAGCCTGGCAGATGAGAACTAATGGTTTTTATTTAAATGCTCATCTTAATGAGAACATTTACATCCATTGTCAACTTGCTATTCTTTATTGAAACAAGTGAAACATCTCCAAGAAAGAGCTGTTGACTGTCTCCATACAGCAGGGAGAATACTATATAGTTTCTAAGTCGTATCTCCACTGAGCAAATGGGAATTATGAAAATTATGTGAATTATGGATTTATCTTGTTTATGATTTATACTCCTTAATAATTTATTTACATTATGATCATTTTGAAACAGGTTCAACAACTTCAAGGAAGACCCCTTATCTGCATGTGACTGCAGCCCTCCGTACAGTGGTGAGAATTCCATAGCTTCTAGGTCTGATCTCAACCCTGCGAACGGCAACTACCCCTTCTCTGCGCTTGGCCACAGAAACCATGGTGCCACTGACATGAAGGTATGGATGGGACTGTAGTGTTTGTATACTGCAAAAGTGAACAATAGCAGCATTTGCCTTAATTCTTATGAGAAGTTAAATTTAATTCTAGGTTACTTTACTCCATGGATTTAAATTGATATGGTTGGTAATATGAAATATGTTCCATTGGTTGAATTATAATAAATATCTAAAAATTATATCAAATGACGCAATTTAGTCAAGTTTAATTCCAAGCCACTACATAGAATAGAGGCCAGAAGAACCCACTGTAGATAACTGGTCACAGATAACCCCATTTTCTGTGGATCAAATCAAACTTCATTATATACTCTCAACCTCACATCACACAGACCTCTGTGACTTCAAACTGATCACAGTTGTATTCACTAAAGATTAGATTAGCAATAAAGTGTTTGATTTGATTTATATGAGTAATATCTCATGCATTGTTTTGCCTTTCAGGTAACAGCCAATGTGTAGTGAAGCGCCTGTATTTTACAGCACAGTGCAAACCAATAAACTGTTATATTTTATTTTATTTTACTGTTATTTAAAAACAAATATATAGATTGTCTTTTAGCTGACCACCAGCTGCACAGTAAATAGCCTGCATTTCAGCACATTATTAACCAACCAAATATTCCATTTGATTTTACTGTAATTTCTTTATCAATTGTATCTTTCTACTGACCCCTTGTGGTACTGGCTGCAATGGTCTATAGCCTGTCTTTTACAGCAAACTATGGACCAATCAACGGGTGTATTTAATTTTGCCATAATACTATCTTTATCGATCGTATCTTTCAGTTGACCGCAAGCTGCATGATCAAGAGCCTGGCCTTCACAGCGCAGTGTGGACCGACGTTTGACCAGCAACCACCATTCCAGTGGAGCAAGTCCGATTTCAACCGCACACTCCACCTCGGACATCCAGACATCTTTGACTTCAAACCGATCACAGTTATCTGGGCCGAGGATTAGAAACGTTAGTCTAGATGTTCTTAGAGGATTAGAGGGATGCAGGAAAGTGTCTCATGTACTGTTATATGGGTTTGGTTGTGAATAGGCCTAAGTATGTATAAAATCATGTTTTTATAGATGTAGAAAATAGCTTTATATGCGTATGTGTGTGTTTATGACCTTTTGTTTGTTTTATGTTGATGGAGCTGAGTAACATATGTGACCGGCTATAGCAAAACCCGGCACTTGTCGGTAATTCATGTTTTGAAGAAATTGGCATTTTAAGTTCACATAATGTGTGTAAAAGACCTATGATTGTAAAATTGAAACAATCATATCTTTGCCAATTATTGACCAATTAATTAGATCAAAGCATCAAATGAAAGCTTGTGATGAGGCCTTTCTAATGGTATGAAAATTTACATTTTGATTTTTACCGACAAGTGCCGGGTTTTGCTATAGCCGGTCACATATATATGTATACATTCTTTAAACAAATGTTGAGATATATATTTGCTGGATGGGGTAGAAGTAACTGTAAAGAGAGGTTTAAACAAATCAAGAATGAAATATGTGCTTGCACTTTGAAATTAAAATGTGAAATGACTGTAAAGAGGCTTCAAGAATTCAAGGATAACGTGTATGATAGTTTGTATGTATGAGGGCGTGTTCGATGTGCTGGCTTGATAGGTGAGTGCAGTTATAGAGATGTGTGTCTTGTGCATACATGGGCTCATGCATTATACATTGTATATTTTAAGTATTTGTATGTTACATGTATATGACAAGAGATATGAGTCGTAAGGACATTGTAGACAGATGAAATATGTGACAGCAATACAAACTGTAGGAACTGTAGACAAGAAATCTGTTTTGTTTGTTTGTATTATTATTTGTTATGCTCAAAGCACATGAACTACATGTATTAAAATGGAATGTATTTTTCTACTGTGATATGATATTAAATTGTTTGTGTACGAATTGTGTCTCTTTTTGTATTGTTCCAGACACATAATGTATAAACCTGTAAATCTGTTATTACTTGACCATAGTTGCAATGAATTGACATTCTTCTAAGAAAAAGAAATGATTCTCTCGAGTCTGCATTTGTGAGTAAAAATGTTAAGGAATTGGGTTTTTCATCATCAAACATTCAAATTTTAATATTTGTTTTGGTAAATTGTGTTAGAAGGAACCATATATTGCTATCCAAGGTCAGTTTAACTATTATATCGTTATAGGTGCTGTTATACTATACTAGAACTGGGATTTCCCCCTTTTTATATTTGTAAACCCAAGTGTAACAGAAATGTTGTTCATGTTTGAAGTACATTATATGTAGTGCAATGAGTCAATGCAAGACAGATTGCTACATGTATTTGTGATCTGAGCTTTTTGTTAAAATTGTAGGACTTGCCAATACAGTGGAACCTCATTATAAAGAGCTCCGTTATAACACAACCCTCAAATAACAAGGTAAATATGTGACCATACACCACAAAACGACCAATAAGTCGGGAAAACTGATTGTGCTGCTTTTCATAAAACATTAAAATAGAAGTCATTACCTTTAAAATAGTATATCATTTGTAATATTTGGGCTAAGCAAACCCTCTCAAAATGAACACCAAAGATTTTGAATATGGCTGAAGCATTTTTAAAATAAGGGAGAAACGGGCAACTTAAAAGATCAGTTTCCATTAAAGCGCTGTAATAAGATCACATTTATTAGATGAAAAAATAATATTTAAACATGATTTCCGACGCTCAAAATGTTACAGAAGCTAGATTAAAATATGCTTATTCAGGAAATACCAAAATCCTAAATCTCATATTTTGAACAAAATTCGACTATTTTAGCTAATAAAAGAGAAACTACCACAGCGACATAACGGTCGTTTTGTGGTGTAAGGTCACATATGCTGGTCCGAGCCTTTTATATTCTTGTGTTTTTTACCTGATAAAACATACCCGATACAAAAAGGTAATTTTCATGGTCCCAAGGGTCTCTCGTTATGATGTTCCACTGTATGTACTCCCATTATCTACTTCTATATAATCGTTATTCTATATATCTGTCAAACACAGACAAATTTATTCTAGTGTCGAGATTATATCCATGACATTTATGTAAAATTACAGGTGTAATTTTGGTTTTAAAATGCCATCATGATAATTATGATAACATCGTATCACATACAAATAATAGATTACAATAACGATATGATCATGACAATCACCAAATTGTTCACCAAGTTGAATTCAAAGCTAAAATAAAGCTTTGTAAGATGAACTTTATTAGCTTATTCAGCCTCTTCAAAGCATTTAGTAGAAACTAGCTTTTCTTCTTTTTTGGAAATATGGGTCAGAACGTAATTATTTTCAGGTTTGATATTTGTACGTGCATAAGCTTTGACAATGACACCCAAAGTATTTTATATCTGATTCCTTCATTGGAATTCTGTTTTTGTTGAATAAAGACTACTTTCACCATTTCAAATAAAATTGGAGAAGATGATTTTTATGTGTTGCATAAAGAAGGTGAATGAATGTGAATGCTATGTACAGTATGTTGAATGGAAGTCCGGAATAACCAAACTCTGATTGGAGTTTTCTTTAATTAATCTGACCTTAAAAAAGAGCAGTGTGAAACAACCAATCCGAGCACCGTCTATTTGAATGGTAGACTATAAGACTAGGTATTTCATGATCCTTCTAATTCTACTTTAGAATATGTGACCGGCCATAACAAAACCCTGCACTTGTCGGTAAAAATCAAAATGTAGATTTTCATACCATTACAAAGGCCTCAACCCAATCTATCATTTGATCCTTTGTTCTAACTAATTTGTCAATAATTGGTGAAGATATGATTGTTTCAATTTTACAATCATAGGTCTTTTACACACATTGTGAAGTACCAGGTTTTGGATGTGGATGTGGATGTGGTGTGGCAACATTGGTAGAGCGCGCGCTTTCCAATCGTGAGATCCCGGGTTCGAACCCAGCCCACCGCGTTTGTCCTTCGGCAAGACAATTTATCCACTATTGCTGCTCTCGACCCAGGTGTATAAATGGGTACCCGGAAGGATGGGAACGTGTTTCCTTAGCACTGTGCGCGCCTAATAGGCGACTTGCTGGAATACTCCCCAGGGAGTGGAAAATGTGCACTTAATGTGCAGGATTGATTGCAGTGTGTATCCGTTGACCGGGGTAATAATATTGTAAGCGCTGTGATATAGTTTATTATGAATAGCGTAGCTAAATGCCTAATATTATTATTTGTTATGTACGTTGACACATAAATAACTCACACGTCAGTCCATTGTTGTAAGGTTCTTTTGATGCTTTTACTGGTTATCACTATAGTGGGTTTTACAAGAGACGAGTTACCATAGTAACGAGTTATCATAATGTAATCGCTATCGATATGGCTATCGATATCGTCTGCATACACTACACTCCTTCCTCCTAAGCTATCTTGTCCTAGATAGAAAGAACTTCATATATTATTAACCACAATATCCTATCATGAATAATAATCTGGTGCCAAAAATTCTTGTCCTATTTACTGTATGTTATCCTCAACTTGACATTTTATGCCTTTATATAAAATGATCCTCCAAATAAACTGTTTCATCTAAACAACAGCTTAAACAATGCTCAATGTTTATAAAATCAAATTAAATGTCTATAAACAATTAAAACATTCAACTGTGTTTTCTTGTTTCCTTTTTTTTTTTTTTTTTTTTTAAACAACAACATATTCATCATGTGGAAAAATATTAATACTGCCTTAATCTTTCCATTTGTTTATTTATTTGTTTGTTTGTTTGGTTGTTTGTTTGTTTTTGTTTTTTTCATTATTAAGCAACTTTCAATTCCCATTTTGGAACCATCAATCATTGAACCTTATGAACAATAATGCTAACAAACAACGTTAAACACTAACTTGAAAGGTAACCCAATTTGGCCCTTTAACTTTTTTTCTTCTTTTTTTTTTTCCAAAAAAAAATGGAACCGTAACTTTAAAGTAACAATTACTGATCTACAGTCACAATCTTCAGACGGCGAGTTTACATTTCTTCGATAAGCCTCCCTGGTTTTCTCTTCATTCTGAGAGAACGCCTCGGTTGTACCGACTGTTCAGAGTTTTTGTCTAGAGTTAGTTCTGGAATGTCCGGGGTTGGCGTTTCCTCTCTGCCTGCTTGCGATTGCGAAGTTGGCTCGCGTCCAGGTTCAGACGATGGCTGCTGACCTTCATTGCGCGAATAGGATTGTTCAGCAGACCATTGCTTCTCGCGAAGATGTTCATTGTGCGTCTGTAGATCACGCGCGGCCGGCAAGTTGACATCAGCCTTTCTCATCTGATCAATGTGACGCTTCCACACGCGTCCATCGTCCATGCTGACAATGTACGACTTGGGTGCCGTGCGCTCCGTGATTGTTCCACTATGCCAGGTGCCTTCCACTCTGAAGTCCTTCACTAGCACCTGATCACCTGGGTAGAATTCACGCAGAACTCGACTCTTGTCGTGGTGTAGTTTCTGATCATGCTGCTTGCCTTCTACCGTTGATTCAACGCTTGGCTTCACCAATGACAATCGCGTACGAAGTTCGCGTCCAAGGAACAAACTAGCCGGTGTTTGTCCTGTTGTTGGGTGTTTCGTTGATCTGTACGACAGCAGAAAACTGTCCAGACTCTGCTGTGTGCTGCGACTTGTGCTTTTGCTGGCACTCAGCGAACGTTTGAATGACTGTACCATCCGCTCTGCTGCTCCATTGCTTGCAGCATGGTATGGTGCCACTAGCACTTGCTTCACACCGTTCATCTTCAGGAAATGCTGAAACTCTTCGCTGCAGAACTGGGGTCCGTTGTCACTCACCACCTGGTTTGGAATGCCATACTTGGAAAACAAGTCTCTCAGTACTCTGATTGTTGCACTTGAGATTGTGCTGGTCATCATGACGACTTCTGGCCACTTGGAGTGAGCATCCACGATCACTAGGAAATCTTGCTTGTCCTTCTGAGCAAAATCAATGTGGATACGACTCCATGGACTCCTCGGCCAGACCCATGGCATCAACGGTGCCACAGTTGGAACGTTGCGCGTCTGTTGGCACGTGACACACTGTTTTACCAGTCCTTCGATGTCTCGGTCCACATTGGGCCACCACACATGGCTCCTCGCTACCTCCTTCATTCTCACTATTCCGGGATGAGCAGTGTGCAACTCCAGGAGTACGTCCTCTTGGAGCCGTTTGGGGATGATGACACGATATCCCCACAGGAGACAGTCCTGCTCCACTGTAAGCTCATGTCTTCGGTGTAGGAAGGGCTTCAGTTCACTGTTCTCCACGTCTTTTGGCCAATCTCCCGTTTTGACCCATTGGAGAACCCTTGAGAGAACTGGATCTGTGCGTGTGTACTTTCGAACATCATCACTCGTGACTGGCAAGCCCTCCAGATGAAGTGCTGCAACGTTGTACAAGGCATCATCTCCTGTCTCTGTCGCGGGTAACGGCAATCGTGACAGAGCGTCGGCTACCACGTTGTCCTTCCCTGCCACGAACTCCATCTGATAGTCAAATGCAGAGAGCATGATTGCCCATCGTTGTAGGCGTTGAGCAGCCAGCGTTGGAATGGCTGTCTTTGGTCCTAGAATCCTTTCCAGCGGTTTATGATCGGTGCGAATGACGAACTTACGACCGTACAGGTAGGTCCTGAAGCGTTGAACACCGAAAATGATAGCCAAGGCCTCCTTGTCTAGCTGGGCGTAACCCTTCTCGTGCTTGCCTAGGCTCCTTGATGCGTACGCTACTGGTAGGCGTCTTCCATCATCATCAATATGGCAAATGACCGCTCCTATGCCATATGGTGATGCATCTACACTCAGCTCTACCATCTTTGTTGGGTCATAGTGAGTCAGTAGTTTGTCTGAGCTGATCGCTTCTTTCACCTTGTTGAATGATTTCTCACACTCATCTGTCCACTCCCATAGCGTGTCACCCAGAAGTGCGTTTAGAGGGTGAAGCATTGTGGACAAACGTGGCAGGAATTGCGCCTGGAAGTTGACCATTCCGAGCCATGATCTCAACTCCGTGACGTTCTGGGGTGCTGGAGCTTGGCGAATGGCATCCACCTTGTCTTGCGTTGGTTGGATTCCCTTTGCGGACAGCTTCCTTCCCATGTAGACCACTTCTTCCTGCATGAAACGGCACTTCTCCTGCTTGACCGTCAGTCCAAACTTCGCAAACTGTGTGAAAAGTCTGTCCAGGTTCTGCATGTGTTCCCCATCATCCTGCCCAGTGACAAGGACATCATCCATGATGGCGCAGACACCATCTAGTCCAGCCAGTACCTGCTCGATGAAGCGCTGCCAGATTGCAGGACTGGATGAGATTCCAAACGGAAGCCTCGTGTAGGCGAAGAGACCACGATGCGTATTAATGGTCACGAGACGTTGCGATTCCTCGTCTAGCAAGATCTGCTGGTAGGCGCACTTGAGATCTATCTTCGAAAACTTCTTCCCTCCTACCAACTTGCTGAAGACTTCTGTTGGGGTAGGAATCGGGTACCGATCACAATGAATGTTCTTGTTCACTGTCACTTTGTAGTCTCCGCACAATCTGACTCGTCCATCAGCCTTTGGAATGCATACCAGCGGGGTCGCCCATTCACTGAAATCCACTGGAACGATCACCCCTTCACGTTGCATGCGATCCAGTTCCTGTTCGACAGCAGGACGTAGAGCGTACGGTACGTTGCGGGCCTTGTGGAAAACTGGAACCACACCTTCCTTGACATGAAGCGTTGCCTTGAACCCTTGCACCGTACCCAAGTCCTCTTTGAAGACGTCTGGATACCTCTCCCGCAGTGCAGATCCAACATCTGTGCTGATGGCGTAAGTCTGTTCGTGGGGCATGATTGCTGGCCAATCCAACTGAATCTCTGTAAGCCACGTGCGCCCTAACAAGGGCGGAGCCTTTCGCTCGGTGTTGACCACCACCAGGGGAAGCGTTTTCTCCTGTCCATTGTAGCAGACCGTGACAGCGAATTCCCCTGCTACTTCCAATTTGTCACCTGCATACGTATGAAGTTGACGTTGCACTGGTTGCAGAGGACAATCCTTGAACTTCTGCTCGTAGTCTCTCACGTTGATGATCGACACCGCTGCACCTGTATCAAGTTCCATCTCCAAATCTTGTCCATTCACCTGCAGCATCACCTTGATGGCAGCGGACGACTTTCCATCAATGTTGAACAGGCTATCAACAAAACCTGTGTCATCATCATCATCCACTTGCTTGATTGATTCGCGCCATCCATGTTTTCCCGGTGCTTTGCCTCGATTCCGCCCGCGAGACTGCTGAGGTCTTCCAGACTGAGCTTGACCGCGTCCCTGGCCTCGTCCAGCTGGTTTCGAGCGACATTCTGATTGAAGATGTCCCGTTTTCTCACATCGGTAGCAGGTTGCATCCTTGTAGCGACACTGATCGCTTGTGTGGTTGCTCATACCACATCTCCCACACTTCTTTGATGGCGTACGCTGTGATAGAGCAGGCTTGAACTGGTGTCTTGACAGTTTGTTCACCCTGTCGCTGCCCCCTTGTTCACTGGACATATCGCGGATGTTTGAAGAGGCTGCTTCCTCGGCTAACGCAATGTCCACCGCTTCCTGGAACTTAAAGTTCTTTGACAGCAGCTTCTTCTGTACCCCACTCGAACTAAGCCCAGCGATAAATCTGTCACGTAGAGCATCCTCCAAGGCTGTACCGGTGAACTCACATGAAGATGACAGATGACAGTCAAGTATGAAACATACTGTGCAATTGACTGTCCTGGTAACTGCTTTGCGTTATGGAACTTGAAACGCTCAGCAACGATCAAACGTTTTGGACGGTAGTGTCCCTTCATTAGTTCACCCAGCTGTGCGTAAGTTTTCTCACTTGGTTTGGACGGAAATGACAAATCACGTACAGTCTTGTAACTTTCACTGCCAATGCTACTCAACAACAGAGCCCTCCGTTTTGTGTCCATATCTTCAGCTATATCTAGAGCAATGAAATACTGTTCTAGTCTGTCTAAATATGCTTCAATGTCACCATCCTTCGGATCAAACTCCTCAAACATCATACGAGCAGATGAAGCCATTCTTTATAGTTTTGTCCACGAATTGTATTCAAAATTCCGTCATCAAAATGTAGCATTCACGTCACGTACACGTAAATCAATCGTTCAGGATCATACAAACAGCAAACCGTATGCCGGGACTGTAATGAGAAACGTATAGCTCCACAACGTACCGAAATCAGCAAAACGTAATAACCAAAATCGGCGTGAAACTTACTCAAAACAGCTGCAAAATCTCACATTTCAGTTCAAATTCGTCCAGTTGCATCTAAACATCTCGTCGCCAGTGTTATGTACGTTGACACATAAATAACTCACACGTCAGTCCATTGTTGTAAGGTTCTTTTGATGCTTTTACTGGTTATCACTATAGTGGGTTTTACAAGAGACGAGTTACCATAGTAACGAGTTATCATAATGTAATCGCTATCGATATGGCTATCGATATCGTCTGCATACACTACACTATTATTGCTATAGCCGGTCACATAGACCCATCATAGTCCCCCCAGTATTTACATACAAACACACGCATTCAAAACATGTACCCTCATTCATATTATAGGTCAATACAAATTCCTTTGAGAAAGATAACTTTTTTAGTCCGATATCTATTTTCATCATATGACAATATGTCCATTTATTTGTACTTTTACAATTCATTCAAATTGTAAATATACATTAAATTACACGGTCAATGTAATTTAATTTGTATCTCAAAAATGTTGAATCACGAGTTGAGTGACATTTCATTCATCAAATGCATAATTGGGAAAAATTGTTTAGTTTTATGATTGCTACTTGTCAAATTGGACATAACATCCCAATGAACCAAAATTTGCATTTACTCATGAAAGTTCGAATCGGGTTAATTAACCTGTTGCTTACGGGAACCGGGTGGGTTATGTACAAAGTCTATGGGGATTTCAGAATCTTGAAGGGAACCGGTTAATAATGAAACTACACACAAGGGAAAAATAAAACTATTGCCATTAATACATTTTTTCTGTAGACTTATCAATGAACTGCCTTCCCCTTTATACTGGAACATTAAAACGACATAAATGAGTGTAAATTGAAACAAAGGGGAAACTGACGAGAGATAAATTAAAACGCAAAGAAAATTGGGCTTCTAACCCAAATCTTCCTAATTGTTAAACTGGTTCTCTAACAACCGAGCTAAAAAGGCTCTTAGATGAAGGTGATACTTCCAAGAATGCTAGTCAGAAGCTAGAAAATCCTGACACTAATCTAACGGCCCAGTCCCACTGCACCGTTTCTCCTTACGCTTCCTATCCATTTGACATCCGGAAGGTACTAGCCAGGAAACAAAATTTTGCGGACCAAGTTTGGCACTGTTTTGCGTGGAAAGAAAGGTAATGGAACAACAAAATTTGCTAGATACTGACCGTTTTGCCACATCTTGGCCGGATAGGAAATGAAAGGAGAAATGGTGCAGTGGGACTTGGCCATAAAGGATAAGAAATTAACTTGGGGATAAGTGTGAATGATCAATAAAAACACCAGTCTATCTCAAAAGTTAATATCTTATCCTTCTTGTTTGTCAAGTTTGTACAGGGAAACCCCGTTATAACGAGGTAGTCGGGACTATCGATTTTACCTCGTTATAACCGAGCTCGTTATAAGCAGAGCATTATGGCATTGGAACAATCGGGACCAAAGGATTCTCCTCGTTATAAACGGTACCTAGTTATAAACGGTACCTAGTTATAAGCGCGCTCGTTACAACGGGGTTTCCCTGTAATAGCTTCTTACTAAAAATGGGTTTATTGAAAGTACTGTTATTGTAAGAGCATTTAGCTTAGCGCTCAGTGCACTGGGTCTAGCAATCCAGATGTCTTGTGTTCAATTCGCAGCCAAGACCAATCTTCTTTGGTCATTTTCTGAAATGATGAACGTGTTCAACCTTCAGCTGCTAAATTACAATACGTAGCATACAAAGTCACACACATAAACAGGGACCTATTCCTGTACATTTGACACTTTAAAAATTATGATATGAAAACTTTTGTTTTAAAATCAAAAATCATAAATTAAAAAAATACCTGTGCTTTAGCAATTCTGATGAAACAAAGTAATGCCGCTGTTCTAATAGCAATTTTCCTCTCCACAGAAAAGTAAAAGTATTCCCTGAGTTAGTACATAATGATGTACATAATAACATGTGAATAAATGATAGAGGGAATATGTATATTGTGAATTTATTACACATGTAGTACTGACTACTCTGATACATTGATGAATTAAGTCTGACAAATGGTATTACCAAATTTGCTCATTCCTCGCTCTTGTTCATAAAGGCTTTTAGCTATAAACAAAACCTAGGTTCTATTGATTAAACAGAGTTGTGATAAATGATGATATGATCCAGAATTGCCTAACAATATTGATACTCCCGATTTTAGCTTTCTGTGAAACAGTTAAAAACAACTGTAATATATCCGTAGATCAAACATAAATGCCTTTACGTGGGTTCAGGCCATGATGCCTTAGTCTAAAACAAGAGAAAAATGTAATGATTGTCTAAGTGTTAATAATAATGTTAAATCTAAATGCTACTCTAATACACTGATGAGTTCTTGGAAGTCCTTGACAAACCACTTTGCTCCCTCCTCCACTTTGCTCCTCACCTGGTTCCCTCCAAACCCAATAAAGGCATCCTGGAGAAAAAAGAAAGTAATGAGGATAAGATGGGTGGGTAGAGAAAAACAAAAAAGTAATTTTATATGATTTCTTCATAATTATGATCGCTCCTATCATCAACAACTGCATCATGTAGTCTCTGAAAATTATAATCATAATCATTGCGATTTTTGAAATCAATTACAGTATAATCATCAGTCATCCTTATCATCATCATCATCATTGATGATAATTGTTATGTTAGGTTTTATGTTAGGTTTTAAATAGTTTTACATGATATTCTTATTAGGGGTCAATGTTTTATAAGGCTTCATGCACTTTTTGTTGACCCCACATTCTCATAATTTGTACCCTTTGTGTTTGTAATTGTTTACTTGTTTTCTATGGCTTATATGTAAATGTATTTCATATATACTGTACATTGTATTTGTTTTTTATGATGAATGAAATAAATTGAAATTTAATTAAATAATCATCATCAACATCATCATCACAATCCTCAATGTCATCATCACCATCACCATCATCACCACCACCACCACCATCATCATCGTCATCATCATCATCATCACACTTACAGCAGGAGGGCAGGCTTCCATGTCTGTAGCACCGTCTCCGATCACAACCAGGTTCTTGTAGCCAAACTTCTCCTTCAGAGCGGACACGACTTGGGGTTTGCCTCCGGTTTTACACGTTGGCTCATTTTCATCAAACGTCACATATTCTCCTGCAGAAAAACAAATGTATTTTTCTTAATTTTTAGGGACTGTGTGTAAAGCCTAACTTCATTAAACTAAAACGATTCATCATGTATAATATACTGTTCATTGACAAGGAGAATACGATAAGTGATTTAAAGATTTCTTGGGGCATAGTTTCCCCGAAACACTTTTCCTACTTCTCCCATTTTAAAATCAACATCAGTTCGAACATCTTCATGGAGGGATACTGCTCTACGAAGTATACAACACCAATAAAAGTAAACATACAATATATCCATCACACATCATAATTTTGCAAGGTAAATAAAGGGACACTAGTAATGCAAGGTACACATGAAATATATGTTAGAGGAAAGACATTGGAAATAAAGAAAAGAGACAGGTCAAATAAAAAGAAGAAATATAACACTAAACTAAGTAATCTTCATAGAAATGTAAAGGTAATTTGCCACATTTTGATTCTGTATAAATTTACCTTCATAGTCGAAGAGTAGCTTGTTGGCAAAGATGTTAGTGATGGGTATATTGAGCTCCTTGGCAAAGGTTCTCACTATACATGTGAACCCTCCAGTCACCAGGTAGATTGCCACACCCTTTGACTGCAGCTTGCTTACTAGGGTACTGAAACAGAAATAACAAGAACCCAGGGTGAAATTCCCATTGACTATATAACCAATTGAAATCAATTGGTACCAATTGAAAATTACCCATTGAAAATTACCAATTGAAATCAATTGGTAATCAAAGAGAATGCATATATGGAAATTGAAACAAATACCAATTGAATTCAGTGGGTACCCATTGAAACCAATGCCAATGGGTACCAATTGAATTCAGTTTCAATGGGTACCAATTAGAATGTCAATGAGTAAAATTGGTTTCAATGGGTACCAATTAGAATTTCAACTGGAATTTCATCCTGGGAAGACATCATTTAGGTGAGTGATGTAATGCTAGAGAAGCCTGATAGGTGTAAGGGTAGTAGGGGAGGGGAGGAGAAAGAGGAGGGCGGAGGTCTGTGAAGTGAGGGGAGGAGGAACTGAAAGAGGTGTAGGAGAAAGAGGAGGAGTAGGAATATGAGAACATGGAGGACGAGAATGACAAGAGGAGGAGAGGAGAAGAGGAGGTGTGTGGAGGGCAGGAGGAAGTTGAGGAAAAAGAGGAGTAGGTGGATAAAAAAGTGAAAGGGAGGAAGAGGGGGATATATTGAGCTCCTTGGCAAAGGTCCTCACTATTAACAGGTGAACCCTCCAGTCACCAGGTAGATCGCAACACCCTTTGACTGCAGCTTGCTCACTAGGGTACTAGGAATAACAAGCACAAGACATTGATATGGTGAGTGGAGTGAAGTATTGCAGAAGAAAGTGGAATGGAGGAAAGGAGGGGAGGAAAGAAGGGGGGAGAGGAGGGGAAGAGGGTTGAAGGAGCTCAATGAGGAGTGGAGAGAGAAGAGAAGGATGAAGAATGGGTGGAGGGCAAGGAGGAGGATGAGGATGAGGACGATAAGGATGAGGAGGATGGGGGATGAGGATAAGGATGATGAGGAGGATGGGGATGAGGATGAGAACATGAGGATGATGATGATGATGATGATGAGAAGGATGGGGATGAGGATGAGGAGGATGGGGATGATGATGAGGAGGATAGAGATGAGGAGGAGGAGGAAGAGGATGGAGATGAGGAGGAGAAGAGGAGGAGGAGGAGGGGGAGGGGTATATTAAGCTCCTTAGCAAAGATTCTCACTATACAGGTTGAACCATTATCGTCAATATCATCATCATCATCATCAATGTCATCGTAATCCTCATCATCACCATCACCGTCCCCTTATCACCATCATCAAACAAGCATCAGCACCCACACTACAACCACCACCACCACCATCAGCTTCATCCATGGCCTTCATCAGTTTGGAACTTACTCCACTCCCTTGGTGAATTTGATTGGCGTTTCCCTGATGAATTTCTCTATGGTGGCCCTGCTTGGTTTGATCAAATTCAGCCTTGCTTCTAGTGTCTCCTTGTAGCTCATTTGTCCACCCATTGCCTTGTTGGTCCTGAGATGGTCAAATAATATTGCGTGTAAAATGAAATTAAATTTGTATTAATTTCATTAATTACATTATTTAACTGTTATGTTTACTGTAAAGTAATAAGGTAGAGCTTGAATTTTCCTTATTGTTTTATGTTTGAAATACAGTCAACTCTGCCTAAGTCGAATCTCTTGGGACTGAAGAAATAGCTTCGACTTACACAAAATTCGACTTATGAGGGGTTAAAAACAATAGAATATAAAGAGAAGAGGACTTGAATAGACCTTCGACTTAGGCGATTATTCGACTTATGCGACTTCGACTTAGGCAGAGTTGACTGTATATGCTAAGGCAGCAAGTCCATAATTGACTTGCAGGGGTGACTTATTATACACTCTGTAGTCTTTAAATGAGTAAACACATGTTTTTGTTATCTGTTCACCTTGTGATTTCATAATTTTGTTTGGACATATGCATGGGTTATTTTGTTGCTTCTTTATTAGTGGCAAGGAAGATGATTTCATTTTTTGAATTTTATATTAATTGTAAACACAATTTTCTGTGTATTTTCCAAACCCGTCATAAAAGGTTCATAATCTCAAGTATTAAAATCATTAGAAAAGATGATTCTTGCCATGCACAGACTAGGAAGTAAACAAATGTATCAATTGGGAATTCATCAATTCAATAATGGGGAACAAGCATTGATTGACCACTTACAATTCCTTGACCTGGTCTCCGACTGAACAGTACTTGGCAAGTTCATCAATAGACTCATCCTGGATCAGTGTGCTGTCAACATCAAAGCACACGGCATCAGCTGCCTGGAAGATGTTCCTTGTTTCTTCAAGTGTTGCCATGGTGACTGGAATTGTACTTGATATGCAACTAAATAAAAAGACAAAATGACTCTTTGACTTTTGCACTGTCATGCAGCTAAATGCAGGTATATATTAAAGGCTATATAAGATGATGACATCATAATTAAGGGAAATTGAGCATTCCTATTGGTTGATTACTGATGCTTAATCCGGTATAGTAAATGGTAATATAGTGCATATGCACTATAACTGCGCAGGGGATGGCCTTGGTGTGCGTAATGTGCGCTTGTTCTTGAATTGGGAAAATGCGCAGAGCACGCAATTATTTTTAATAAGCGCTGGCCCTTGTACAAAGTACACAGGGCCGACGAGAGCTGAGAACACTCACAATTTGAGCAAGGTCAATTTGGGTTTATCAACATGATAACAAAATCAGTTCCTCAAAATAATCATCTTATATAACAAATAGTACAATCATGATTCCTGTCGTTAAAGTAGCTGAGCGAAGAAATATCACAAAATATCACAAAATAGACAAATTATACATGTACGGGAAGCTTATACCAACCAGAACACAACTCATCTGCTCTTAAGTCTTGAAATATCAATGAAACGCGATAAGAAGCGTGTTTCCAAGACCCTTCTCAGAACTTCTATATGGCTTGAAACGGGAATTACCGAGTACGGATTAGTACGTCACACGTGCGAGTCCCCCGCCTAGAGCGTAGAGCGAGACGTATACAACTGTGTATTAAAACCCTCACAAGAAGTTCCGCAATTCAAGTTTGAGCGTTTATATCTCTCATGTTACTTTATTACCGTTCATGAGTTTGGTATGATTGGAAGGCTTGTATTCCCCACTTTAAACTGATATGACATTTGCCATGAATATGTTATCATGGAATGCGCATGACACCCGAATATAGGGCAAAATCAAAAGTAAAATGTTGCAAAATGCATTGATAAAACAACAGTGTACCCTCCTTTTGTTGTGAGAACGGTGTTATGAATAATGTTCAGTCGGTCATGCGTGAATGGCAATGGCGTTTTATCATTTTTTTAAAGGATGAAATATACCTTTATTATTTTGAGGTGGTGCAATATCGATTGTGTATGTTGCTAGGAAGATGTAGTGTGTTTTATTGACTGATTGAGAAATTATCATTATGTTTGACCGTATTAATGCTTTTTGCAAGATTTCACTTTTGACTTTGTAATGCACATTCCATGATAAAAATGTCATATTATTGTGAAGGGGAGAATACAAGCTTTCCAATAGTAACACATTTATGAACGGTAATACAGTAATAAGGGAGATATGAACGCTCAAACTTGAATTGCGGAACTTTTTGTGAGGGTTTATAATACAGACTTCACGTGACACGAACTTATGCCAGCTGATGATGGAAGTGGAATACAAATATCTCGAAAACAGCTAATTACATTTCATTATTGCGTATAAAGAATATTCCATTATACTTCAATCATGCAAATAGATTTGTCTACCCTTCTATGTCGTGTAATTTCGAGATGTTTTCGTAAACATGTTAGCCTGGCAGCTAGCGCAGAGTGAATATTGTTGGTGACTATTGTTCAGGTTATGTATATATAGACATGGCAGTGAATCTTGAGCACACCTTTGCATTTTATGATGTCATGCAGTTCAAATAACGGTGCATGCATATGTAATTAAATAGTACTAGTAGTAGAAGTGTTTTTAGTGACTTTACTGAAGAATGAATTCATGGTATTTTCCGTCTCGTCCTCTTCATTCTATCCCTCCTACATCCCCATCATCATAATCAAAATCATCATCATCATCATCATCATCACTATCACTATACCAATGACATTATATTTTGTGGAGCTGTTTACATCAACTTTGATGTCTACATTTAGTAGCACTTTCGGGTGGTATACACATACACCTACAGTACACAAAGCCCACTGGCTTGGGAGCACACCTACAGTATACAAAGCCCACGGGCTTGGGAGCGCTCTCATACGCTCTTCACACATGTGACGTCATTAATCGTACCCCCACACAGCGGGCTGACCAAGGGCGAATAACGGGTCGAAATTTCATCACTTTAGATTGCAGATTAATCAATTCTGTGACAATTTTTGACAAAATATATATGAATTATTAGGAAGAATGTAACATTTCCTTTGCGATGATGCCAAAATTATTTAGGTTACAAGCATTTTGAAACCTTCGCTCAGGTACTTTAAATATTCCAATAGAAACCTCTACATTTTTAATTTCTCTCGTGCGATTATATTACACTCGGCCTGCGCCGCTGCGGCCTCGATGGAATATAATCGCTCTGGAGAAATTAAAAATGTATCGTTGTCTATTCTGGTATATTCAACTCCAAACCATGCACTATTTGTATAATATCTCTCTCGTACACACACACACACACACACTGGCTTTGTCTTCGCTTCTAATTGTACTATACTCTATCTAGCCAGTCTCTGCAGACTTCTAACCTAGCCAAAGAAAACGTTAGGAAGACACATTTTCATTCATTTCTGGACATTATCAATGAACATGTTATAGGTATGACATGTTCATGCAATGACAATGTCAACAAATGAAAAAATGAATGAAAATGTGTCTTCCTAATCCTAACGTTTGTTATCTTTAGCTTTTACTAAGCTAACTCGGACCCGATGCTGAAAATGAATAGCCAATAATAACAATATGCAAGCTAGATCGACAAATCTATCGCTTTCATGGCCTTTTTGACATTATTATTGTTATTTTCACTGTCTGCATTCTAATGCCGACAGTGAAAATATACAATAATAATGTCAAAAAGGCCATGAAAGCGATAGATTTGTCGATCTATATGCAAGCCTGCTTCAAAAGTAGCACTGCACTGCCATTGCAAGTGTAATTATGACTTGCAGGTTATTGAAATATGCATTATGTTATGGGTTTATGAGAAATGTATGTGTATTTTTATTTTTTGTTTGAGTACACAACAGTCAACACACTGACACACACAGTACAGTAACTAAAACTAAATTAATCTATGACTAAAATAGCTTTGAGAGTTTGAGTAAGGGCATATTGATTCTTAAGTTCCAACAGAGATGAAAACCAAAATCCTACATACAAATTACCAGCCTTACCAGTTACCACAAGATCGAGACTTGAATGAGTTGAATTGAGTCACAGTGCTGTAAAGTCAGTGTGCAGGCTGCTGCATGTAAAATCTGGCTGCCCGGGCTCTCTCGACTAGTTAGCTAGGCCAGCGAAGCAGGCCAAGTCAGCCGCACTTCACCGCTCAAGTTACTGCTGGTAAAAGAAACAACACCACGTGTGCACGGAGCTACTCCACCCTAAAGACAGTTCGCCCAAAGAGAATTTTTACATCACCAGAGAAACGATTCCGAACTGATGATTTATGCTAAAATTACTTAAATAATTCGAGCCTAAAAAATGAATAAAGTTACAAAATCGTTAAATGTGTTGTTTTTATAGTGTTACCACAAAATGACTCGTGAAGGAATGTTCAAAACCAAAATCTCGGCCATACAAAAATACCTATTTCAATATGGTATAAAAAGTAGTTTTCCCGCTTTGACATAAGACGAGATGTCTATGTCCCTGAATTTCGCAATACTGTTTTCATGGTGTTTCAATTGCCATTTTTCAGATCAAGAGGCGTATTATTACCTTTGATAAGAAGCTGGAGTGTTTCTCGTGTAGGAAAAGATTGCAGAAAGTACATCAGTAGAAATTTTTATCTCACAATGGCTTCTGGCAGAAGACCTGAACACACGGCTCCGCCGGAAATGGTAAACATTGTGAATATGTAGTCCCATGTGTGTGCATTTGTGTTGGATGTTGAATTGAAACAAGCAAGCTGTTTACGTTCACATTTTTATGAATCAAATGAATATGATGACTCTAGTCAATATGTAACATCTGTTGTCAACTTTCTGCAATTAACAACAAAATACATGGAAATACAAACACCTTTTGTGGCCGTACTACATGCATTTAAAAATAAAAATCAAATGCAACCAGCGATGCAACATTTCATTTGTCTTGATCTTGATCTTGATCTTGATGGTGTAATTGAAAAGCTCCAACTGGAACAACACTGGCGTAAACGCCGTGCCTTAATTACGTCAACGCCTCTGTAGTCTGGAAACAACATTAAATTACACCACAAATGAGTCCATTTCTCACTTAGTTATAATGTGAAAATATTTTCTGCAGTACCATGCATTGTATCTTATTCATTGAGAGTTGATTGGGTATTTTTGACGAAAATGAATAAAAGCACTTTTTTTGTTGCAAAAGCTGTTTTATAACTGTTGATGTGTTATCTGTCCAAAAGATTTCATACTGTGTGTCTGCCAATATGTACGCTGCATTACTTGCAAAGTGATGCAAAGCAAAGAATGCTAATGATGTGTGGGACAATGACACCACGGTACGTCCACAGAAGAAATATATTTGTATTTTCTTTTGCTACCAAATTAACCCCTTTTCTTGACTATGGAGTATGGGAACTGGGTGGGTTGTGTACAAAGTCTTCAGGGATTTAAGAAACTCGAAGGGAATGGGTTAAACATACTGATACTGGTGTTTCTTGTGAAAAAATGCATGTTGGACTTGAAGTGTACGGCATTTTCTTCAAAGACATGCCCACGACTTGGTGCGCATGACTAAAAGAACAGATGCGCCATACAAATTGCATAGAACATGGGTTTATTTACAAAAGATTTAGTCATGCATACCAAGCAGTGGGCACGTCTTGGAAGAGAATGCCAATTAAGTGTTACAGGTATGTTATTCTTATTACTGTACATAGTAAATCCAATTTGCCTGAATTATTGTCTATTTTTTTTTAATTTTTCTGTCCTTCTCGCACTATTCTAGTTCTACAATGATTCTGAAGCAAGGAAGTATACATCCAAGTAAGTATTTTTCACTAAAACATTATCTTTTGTTTCTGCATCCCAGGCCCAATAGTTATAAATCACAATCAACATGCAATTAAATTCTTTTCTTATGTTTCTACACCCCAGGCCCAATAGTAATAAATCACAACCGACATGCAATTATACCCTTTTCTTATGTGTCTGCACTCAAGGCCCAATAGTAATGAATCAAAATTAATGAGAAAATTATGTGATACATAACTTTCCAATGTTTTAAGTTTGGTTAAAAAAATAAAATAAAAAAAACGTCAAAGAAACAGATGAAGTTTAAAATCAATGCAGGAATTAACTTTAAATTTTAGAGGGCTATTTTTTTAATCTGATGGATATTACAAAATATTTCACGTAATACCGTATATATGGTAATTTTAGGGGCTACCTACTGATTTCAGGGGGCTATTTTGAAAATTATGGGGCAAAATCGCCCTCAGCCCCTGTATATTTCCTTTTTAAAATAGATGTAAAGTAGCAACACTCAATGTAGAGAAGACCGGAAAATCTACAGGAGTCATCCTTCTTTTCTGTACCCTGATGTGATGTGATGATGTGATGTGATGTGATGTGATGATGTGATGTGATGAGTGAAATGGGCTTTTATAATGAAGAAAATAAATAAAAAGATTAGAAAATGAAGGAAATTTGTCTGTCTTTCCAGCCCATATAAAATCATGCCATGTTTTCCATGCAAATGGCATTGCCGCGGAACTGAGATGACACGCCTCTTCCTCACTGTTTACCCATTCAGGACCCTTTCCAGAAAGAGATACAATCGATTGTAAGTTACAATCAATTGTACCTCGGATCATCTGTTCTAAATGCACAAATCTGATGGGTTAAAACACGCAACTTTTCTGACTTACAATCAGTTGTATCTCTTTCTACAACAGAGGCCTTGACTGGTCAAGAGGCTTGGATCGATTGGAAATACATTGATAACAAGTTTGCTTGAACAACTTTAATGGGTTAAATTCTCTTCAACAGCTCAAGAATGATTGAGATTCAGATGACGATGTCAGAACGAGCTGTCGAACTCCTGTCCCTTGAGCCGGACACCCCTTCATACATCCTTGACATTGGGTGAGTCAGGTCTGCTCATAATGTAGGATTGACTGTTAAATAAAGGGATCTAGTAACTTTGTTGACATGTGCATAAGTGATAAACGGTTGATAAAAATGTATATTATTGTTATCTGAAATGTCCACCAAGTACTGTGTTAAAATTTCACGTTAAAATGGATGTTTTATGGCCAAGTAATGAGCAAAAAATGCAAAGTGTTATTTGCTTACTCATTGCACTGACTTTGTACAGGGTAATAACTATCCAGTGGATAATTAAAAAATATGAATACTTCAATCGTACATATCTTTTTAACAAAGGGGGGCAATTCCACCATAACGGAATTACATTCAGAGACGTTTTTTGCTCATTATTTCATTCCCTGCGCAATATTCTCATGACTTAAGTAAATTTTGATACTTATATAAGTTGCACGGGTAACCAGGCTACAACATGATAGGGAAATGGTTTTATATCTTCCATGTGTTGTTGCACACTAGACCAATATGTGTGACCGTAACGGAATTACCGGAGAATGGAGTTTTTTTTTTTATACAAGTTTGTGTTGAGTTTCTCTGAAATATAAGACACTTTGAAACTGATTTTATGTATTTTTTCTATCTTGATAATGTCAACTTCATTTTGGAACAAGTACGTGCATAAACAACACAATGATAAGTTCACAAATTCACTTTTTTGAAAAAAGACCACTGTAACGGAATTACACAAATTTGTAACGGAATTACATCTCTGAAAGTTACAAGGAAAACTCAATTATTTTGCACTCAACTTTTCTTACATGCTAATGCAAACATCAAGGCTATCTAGCACTTGAATATAAACCATAATTTGACATATCTGTAAAGCAATTTTTGAACTTGTTATTTGTAAAACAAATGAAAATATGGCCAAAATACAAATAAGAGTGAAATTTGAAAAAAATATTGCTAAACTCCAGCTTTATTTTGGTTTATTTTCAGCTTCATATTAGTAGGCAAGAAATTAAAAAGGATTGCATCAATTAAATGAAAGAAAAATCCTAGAAACTATGTCCACTAAAGTGTGTAACGGAATTACACAACTTGAGCAGTGGGATCAACTTTTCCACAAATCGGTACAAGAACAACAACAAATTCACATTTTAGCTTCAATACTTTTCAAAAATCAATAATTTGACAATAATAACCATATTTGAAGTAAAAAATAGCAACATTTTTTAATTTTTCCTTTACTTCAAGAAAAATGGTTAAATTGTGAAAAAACCCAAAGTAAAAAATAAAAAAAAGTACCTACATTATGTGACATGCTAAAGAACTGCACATCATCAATATCAAGAAACATTTAAACAATTTAAAATCACAAACAGGTCAAATAATTCAACTTTCAATGCTATAAAGCCTCGTAAACTTCCTGAATATTGGAAATCTGTGTGAATGGAAATGCATTGTGAATGGGCAATTCCACTGTTACAGAATGACATATAAGTGATTTTTAGCTCTGTTTTCTTAATCATATTTAAAATTCCTTTCACTTCCACAGTTTTTACAACTTTAATAACTGGCAGGGGTACTAGAGGTACAAATCTATAACACTGTAGCGTCAGGAGACCAAAATACAATCATAACGGAAAGGGGTCTTTTATTCAACACTAACTTTGTAATGATTTTCTGCAAAAGCTACCACAAAAAATTCTTCATTGGTAATAAAAACTTATCATTTAAGTTACAAACTTGAATTTGGTACATCTTTTTTCCAGAAATGATCTATTTTAACCTCTGAAATTACCTTAAGACAAACGAATGTCACTGTAACGGAATTACGCCTGTGAAATCCACCCATGAATCCACCCATGAAAATGCAATTTCTTGGTTACATTTTTCTGTGTACAGTCTATAGTAAAGAATTTGTATGCATTGTTAATTTGTATGCATTGTTAAACAATGTATGCATTGTTAAACTCTTACATAAGGACCAGAACAAGTCCTGAATTTATGTGTGTGCGTAACAGAATTACAAACAAATCGAGATTTGTTATATAAACTCTTGTTATATTCTAAAATTATTCTTTTAAAAATTCATCCTAAAGTGATCTTAATTTACTCTCAAATCAATTTAGAATGCGTTTTCATTCATTTCATGAAATACATGTACGGATATAAACATGTATGATCCAAATACAAAAAGTTGGCATATAAAATATAAAAATCGAATTGCAAAAAATGAAAGACACCTTTAGGAATTCCCATTTGAAAATGCAAATACTTTGTACATCTTCTTTGATCTGCATACAGAAGCACACTGAACACTCAATGAATTCTGACTTTATGATAATGAATAAAACATATCTTAGCCTGTATTATGTATAGTTTTGAATATCTTGAAGCCTATTCTGTATTTATGTTTGATTTTATATGCTTCAGTTTAATACAAATTTACATAATTAATGGTGAGTTATGAGCCCTTAACTGATCAATGATATTCAAATCTACATACAAAATTATTAATATAAAATCTCCTTGAAAGTTGAAGGTATGATTTATATCTTAAAATACATCAATGTACATTAATGTGAGAAAATAAATGTAGAACCAGTGTCATACTAATTACTGGATATTTTTAAATTTTTGTTATTGTTTTCGTTTTTCCCTTTCTAAAGTACAAACATGAATCTGCTGCATCTTCATAATTTCAGTCAAGTGGGTCTTGCTGGAAACTAATTTAATGATAGAACATTATCATCTCTATTATGTTTGTGGAGAAATTAGAGAAATTATCTATCGTGTATCAATTTAGTTAAATCACCATTGATGCAATATGAAGCATGTGAGGTAATGAGTCAGATAAAGTAACATTGTACAGTACATGTACTGTATGTATAATGAATTATTGTCTACATGGCTACAGTTCATGCTATTTAAAGGGTATTTCTACATTCAGAACAAGAAAAAAAATTATTTTCAGCAATATCATTCAATACCTTACAAACCATGTGCATGTAATTCCGTTACGTAACGGAATTACTAATACTGTTACGCCATTTTTGGAAAAAGTAGTGACATTATTTCAGAAAATTATGTTGGAAGTTCTTAGGACTATGGTGAAGGAAGAGAATTCACAATGACATGACTAAAGAACAAGTAATAAGATATTGAGAAAAACTTAAATCGTTTTATCGTAACGGAATTACGATCAAATGTGCATAGATTTAAAAAAATTCTCAAAAAAATATGCAATGAAGTTACTGCCCATGCTTTACAATTTGTGTTTGTTACAACATCGTATGGAAAATATGAGAAAATGAGCAGAAACAGTCATTGAATTAAAAGATTCACTTTATTTTCACAAAATGAAGCTGATTTATGAATAAAAGGTCCTACATTTCTGTTCAATTCAAGCAGAAATATTTGAAAAACCAATCGAGTTATATACAAATGGTTTTCAGTTTCCTAAAATTCAAGTTTTCCTCTATTGATAACAGTTTGATTTAGGGAAGATTGCTCAACTTTGAGATGTGGTGTTTTTGCCTTCTCTCATACGGAATTGCCCAGGGGGAAATTAAAAAAACCCAAACCTGTTTCATGCTTCTGTACAATAAGTTATGAGGGAACCACCAGGGTTCTAAGTATGTTTTGATTGATTTAGACAATGTTAGTAGTTCTCTAAGACGGGTGATGTCTTCTTGCTAGAAACTCCTTCTTACATCATAGACATCGTGTGAGTAAAGCATGAATAGTCAAACCTGCTACAGTGACCACCTGTCTATAAAGACCACTTTATAGACTCCCTAGGAGAAGCATTTTACATCCATACATTACAGACTGCCTACAAAATAAAGACTGCATAATTCATTGGATGTTCTGTATTTAAACAGGTTTTATTGAACTAAAACCTGCTCAATATGTGAAATACAGTACAGATATAATTTTCACACATACAATGTAATCCACAGATGATGTATGTAAAATATATAAAATATATTTGGTGTAATTTCTCTCAAACTTGAAAGGACAATACTGTAACAAAACACAATATTTTTCTAACATCTAGAATTTATCCTAAAATATCTTAATCACTGTATTTATCTGGTCTATTTATATTGTATTCCCTTTGATCATTACCAGTTGTGGATCTGGCCTGAGCGGCAGTGCCTTGACCGACAATGACCACCACTGGGTGGGGATGGACATCAGCTCAAGTATGCTGGGTGAGTACACTCTCTTTTCATGACCTTATGTTGGTTGAAGCAGGGCACGACACTAGCACTTTCCCAGGGCAAGCACAAATTGGTGTGGGCAAGTAAAATTTCACAAATTGTCTAGTTTGCTTGCCCGATTGGGCAACTGAATAATTGTTCATCTACGAGAGAACAATGTAAAATAACACATCTTTAAAGGGACAGTCCCTCTTTTACAAAACGTCTGAACAGTTTCCAGTTGAAGGATGGGGATGAATAAAACACACACAAAAAAAATCAGATCGAACAGCCCTATAATTTGGATTCTACGAATGAAAAACGAATGCGTCCCTCCATCAGACTATATATCGGTCAATAAAAGAGTTTAACTGATTTAGCATAATATTACAACTATATTGTACTTATTCTTGTAAAGGTATTGTGAAGCAGACATTTGTAAAGGTATGTCACGGAAAAAATCTCAAAAATGAAGAATATGTAATTTCGTGTAGTCAGTCGAGGTTTGGTTATTTTGCCTAGTGTGCGGTCATGCTATTCTTATTTGTGCGCGGGTCACGTAGCTAGCGCAGGTCACGGAGGGGTCACGCATAGCGTTGTGGTACTTTGTGGAATCCGTATACAAATTTCCTCACTGGGTGAATATACATATAATGCACAATTCAAATTGGTCGACGGTTTATTAGTTTTAGGTCTATAACTGCTCAAAAGTTCAACATATTTTATTTGCCCGAATGGGCCAGTACAGAAAAAAAGTTAGTGTGCAGGCTTGGTTGAAGTATCAAGTGCTATATTCCCTACAGAGTGAAACAAAATGTTAGGGAACCTGTCTGTACACTGTAGAGGTTCCCTGAATACAGCACTGGCCATTGTGCTTGTTTCCCCTAGGTGGTTGTCATACATTGTACATAAACTTGGCATAATACAGATATTAGCTTTAGATGAATTGTGCATGTGACTTAGTTTAATTTCACATCAATTAGACAATTTTAAACAAATTTAAAGTAGAGTATTCTGTGTTTTTTCGGTTGCACTTTTGAGTTTTCTTATCTGTATTGGTCTTCAATCATCATTAAATTCTTGTTTTCCCATCAATGCAAGTGGTTTCTATTTTTATGTTGCAATATCATGACTTGTTCTTTAATTTGTTATGAGTGTTCTTACCTGTAATGGTCTTCTATTATCGTTCAATTCTTGTTTTCTCATTAATGCAAGTGATTTCTGTTGTACATGTATGGTGCAAAATCATGACTTGTTCTTTTAATTGATATGATCTCATCTTTCAATAATTCTCTCTGTTTGCCCGTAATCAGATATTGCGACAGAAAGGGAGGTTGAGGGTGATGTGTGTCTAGCAGACATGGGGCAAGGCATCTTCTTCAGGCCAGGCACGTTTGATGGTGCCATCAGGTTAGTTTCTATGTTCGTTCGTTCGTTTGTTTGTGTCTCCTCGGATCAAGATTAAAGTTTTTCGTGCGTTTGCTGTGATGGCTGTCTCATTCATATATGAGCCAGGTCTTCATCTGTGCAGCCCACTCCGCCGCACTGCAAGATGTGGTCCATTATCTAGGTCTCTCCGCAGTCGCAGAGGGTATCTCCTTCATGGGCATAGCCCCATCTTGCCATGTTGGCCTTACAGCATGCAATGCTAGAAATTAACCCGTTAGCCTTGTAGCCCAGTCGGGCAAGTAAAAACAAGATTGTTCAACTTTGATTGGCCTGAAACCTATATTTGGTGGCCCCAAACAAAGAAAAACATAACAAATTCTGTTAAATTTGGTTTCCTGAACAGGCCAGTAGAATTTAGGATAAAGAAATTTGGTGTCCCAGAGCTAATTTTTAGTGGCTCCGGGCCAGCGGGCCTATGCTAATTTCGAGTACTGCAACATGGCAAGATGGGGCCACATCCTTTGTCAATATCATCTTTTTTTGGGTGGTCATAATTATTGTAATCTCAAACATGTTTCCTTTTTATCATAAATTTGCCATCTACTCCTCCTACCTCTTCCACTTTTTCCCATCCTCCTCCTCTTCCCCGCGTTGTCTTCCTCCTCCTCCTCTCTGTCCTCCTTCCCCTTATCATCTCAAACAATGTCCCATTCCCATCATCGCTGTAAAAGTTTTCTCACATTAAAGATATGCTTGAGTCATGGTCGAGGTTTGTAAATTTGCAAATAAATATGCTGTACCGCCTTGAATATGAGAAAATATTGCTAAAATACCAGATCAAAAGGTTATAGTTACATTTCATGATTTTTAAAATCAGAATTTCACAAGAATGCGAACACTTGAGGGAAGTAATTCTTATTCTGATGTCCTGACTAAGTTTGCTCTCACATGGATTCAAATTCAAGCGAAAAACCTCACAAGTAAATTTTTAGGAAGAACCAATAGTCATGTATGCGTTTAACCATTATGTTAATTAAAAAATATGTAATCTCCTAGTTACAAATGCAGATACAATTCAATAACTGTTTGAATGTAATATTTAGCTTTTAATAACTTACATCTGACCTACATCGATATTCCAGTTCCCATATTAATCTGTATTCTGTTTTGTTTTCTTTCATTGCCTCTGCAGTATATCAGCATTACAGTGGCTGTGCAATGCAGACAAGAAATCACACAGTCCCCCAAAGAGGCTCTACAGATTCTTCTCAACACTCTACGGTTCATTAGTAAGTATAAAGCCAGCATATTGTAGATTCTGGTTACAGAGATACTGGCACCCATACTATGTTTTACATTGTGAATAATGAATCATTGAAATTCGACTGAAGGAGAGTATCTTTATGGGCATTTGTTTTCAAATGTAACTGAAATAAAACTCAAATGAAGCGTTATCAATCTTAATTAATTACTTCCATTCAAAATGTTGAATTCCTGATAGACTCTGAACATAGCTCACCAGATTCCCATAGGCAAGGGGTTGTTAATAACCTATTTTCTTTTGAGATTCTGAAATCCCCATAGACTTTATACAGAGCCCACCAGGTTATTGTAGACAAGGGGTTAATCCCATTCCCAAATGATTGTATTACAGAGGAGGGGAGGCAGAGCTGTCTTCCAGTTCTACCCTGAAAACCCCAGTCAGCTGGAACTGATCACATCACAGGCAATGAGGGCGGGCTTCGCTGGAAGTCTCGTTGATGATTTCCCAAACATTTTCTGAAGTACATGTACAAATATTGATAGGAGTAGATTGTTTCACTGCAAAGTAGCAGCATGGACGGTTATGGATCTTTCACCATAGTATTCTTTGATAATTGTATTACAGAGGAGGGGAGGCCGAGCTGTCTTCCAGTTCTACCCTGAGAACCCAAGTCAGCTGGAACTGATTGTCTGAAGTACATGTACAAATATTGAGAGGAGTAGATTGTTTCACTGCAAAGTAGCAGCATGGACGGTTATGGATCTTTCACCATAGTATTCTTTGATGATTGTATTACAGAGGAGAGGAGGCAGAGCGGTCTTCCAGTTCTACCCTGAGAACCCCAGTCAGCTGGAACTGATCACGTCACAGGCAATGAGGGTGGGCTTCGCTGGAGGTCTCGTTGATGATTTCCCAAACATTGTCACACGTACAAATGTTGAGTAGTAGATTGTTTCCCTGGGAAGTGACAGCATTAGTAAAGGATCTTTCACCATAGTATTATTTGATGATTGTATTACAGAGGAGGGGAGGTAGAGCTGTCTTCCAGTTCTACCCTGAGAACCCCAGTCAGCTGGAACTGATCACATCACAGGCAATGAGGGCGGGCTTCACTGGAGGTCTCGTCGTAGACTACCCCAACAGCACCAGGGCTAAGAAGTAAGTCCACTCTCTACAGAGTACCGAAGTAGAAATGTCACATTCTTTTGTTACAGTGAAATAAATACACTGGGGCTCAGGTCGAATTCGCCCCCGAAATGCCAAAAAGAGCTTCCAAAAATCATAAATGAGCCCCTGTAAATTTGCATGTTCAATGCAAAACAAATTGTAGAGTGCTATTTTCTTGCAGGCAATTTGAAAAGTAGCCCCCGAAAAGTAAATATTAATTTTCCCTGTTTTGTTGTAACATAATGATGGTTCTAAACAACTTGTTCTTTGATTCAGACTTTTGGTAGTGGGTTGGAGCTGGACGATTGCCTTCTTAGCAACCTCTAGGTCAATGATTAACATAGTGATGGTTCTAAACAACTTGTTCTTTGATCCATGCTTTTGGTAGTGGGTTGGAGCTTGATGATCGCCCTCATTGCAACCACTAGATCAGAATTTTGTGGCTTGCCTGACATTGTTTAGAACCATTACATATGGCCATGATTGGCTACGGCATCACACTTTGGTACTCTTTGTTCCTGATTTTGTTCTTTCCTTTATAATACCTTTTGAGCTTATTGTATGTATTTCCCAAACAGAGATTACATAAATAAAGAAGGAAGCCTTTATTGCTTTCCTTAAAATAAAATTTAGATGTATTCCTATGTGGTAAGTTATCAAGCTAGAACAAGATCAAAATAGAAAACAATCATTCTTTTCCTGGATTACTACATTAATTAAGGGGTAGTGTAGCAATTATTTGACAATTTCAGTTGAATAGCGATCATGAATATTTTTGAACAATTTCAGTAAAATAGCAATCATGTTACTTCTTATGTGTCAGTGATTTAAGTGGTGTAAGCGTTACCTGCAATCTTTTTTCCTTGTCATTAAAAGAGTTTTTGTTAGGGAGAATGTGAGAAATAACAACTAACAACCATTTTCTCTATCTTCTACCTCTCAGGATGTTTCTGTGTTTGTTTGCTGGAATATCTAATCTATGGTTACCAATACTATCCACAATATTATCAATATTACCAATACTCAAGTCAGTGGCGTAGCATGGTCGGACTGATTGGGGGGGGGGGGGGGGGGGCACGCAAAATTATTGAGGGGGCACACCTTATGTATTTCTTTGTTTTTTCAAAAAATGTCTCCTTATGTTTCTATTGTTTTTTCCAAATTATTGGGGGGGCTCGTGCCCCCCCCCCCCCCCCCCCCGTCGCTACGCCACTGACTCAAGTGTACCTTTAAGTGGTGTAAGCATAATCTGCAATCTTTTTTCCTTGTCATTAAAAGAGTTTTTGGTAGAAAAATGAGAGAAATAACAATTAACAACCATTTGCTTCATACCTCTCAGGATGTTTCTGTGCTTGTTTGCTGGAATATCTAGTCCACAGTTACCTAAGGTAAGTGGACATCTCGTGGCTCATGCTTTTTATAATAACAAATAGTACCATTTGGACAATTTTTAACAAAGCAAGACTTAAGTACAACAGTGAGCTTTTATCAAGCTGGGCATTGTTTACAGATTTGAGAAAAGAAGAACAGGAACATGTAGGAAAGAAGTAAAGAAAAGAGCCTATATAGCCTATATATTATTTTTAATATTTCATTCACAATCATTTCAAATCAGTCCTATTAATTAGTGCAAACAAATGCGAAGTACTGCGAAAAAGCACAAACTATAGCGCGAATAAGCCATCAATATAAAAATGCATTATTTTGGGTTTTAGTGAGAAGATAACCTACATATCGATGGAATAAGCGGGAACAAATGTACCGCGAACAAGCACGAACAGGATTTACCGCGAACAAGTGGGAACAGGATTTCATAAATACTGTGAACATATTTGTTCGCAGTAAATCCTGTTCGCGCTTGTTTCAAGTAAATAGTATTTATTCTATTTACTGCGTACAAGTGCATGCGAACAGGAAATTTGTTCGCAGTACTTCAAGCTTGTTCACAGCACTTCGCACTTGTTCGCGCTAATTAGTAGGACCCTTTCAAATAAGTAATTCAAATTAATTCACTGCAAACCCTGCATGACAGTTTTTCAATTATTTGGAGGGAAGTAATTTTTTCATCCCTCCATCCCTTTTTCGTTGTATCAATATCTGGTTCTCTTTGTTTTTTAAGGCTCTCGGTACAGGAGATGACAGAAGGGTTCCGACCCAGGCATCGTTCACCGACTCCAGGATGAGGTTCAAGAACATGAGGGGGAAGCATGCCAAGAAGAGCAGAGAATGGATCAAAGAGAAGAAGGAGAGGAGGAGGAGACAGGGCAAGGGGTAGGTTTCCATCAGTGATGTAGCGTGGTCTGACTGAGGGAGGGGGCACACTCTTTTTATATTTCACTATTTTTGTTTAAAATGTATCCTTAAGTTAACCATACCACTGGGTTCCATACATACATTTGTGTGAATTTCAAGATAATCGCAAAAAAAGTACAAATGGAGGACAGTTAATAGGAGAGAAAGAATTAGAGCTAAGAGTAGAGACAAGAGTCAAAAGGAGAGGAGGCGGAGACAGGGCATGGAGTAGATTTGCATAGTTGCTGTTCTTTATCATACTTTTGAAGTATTTTAAAGATAATGGCAACAATTAGTGTGGAAGCAAGTAATAAAAGAGTAGGGGATATAACTGAGATTTCCATCAAACAAAGGGACTGGGTTAAAGAGAAGGGGAAGGGGGGGGGGGGGGGGGTTGCATTTTTGTGACAGCAGGGATCATGGTTTTCATGGTTACTGTTGTAGTTTTGAGACACTATTTTGTTGCAAGGCATGTTAATTGTTGAATGTGGTAAAATAAAGAAAACCAGTTTGAAGTCCGTAATCAATCATCAGTGCTCATATTTATGTTGCCATGCTATAGTTTAGTAGCCAACTATTTGTTTATGGTCAATTTAGTTATCCAAGTAAACAACTGGGTTAAACCAAGTTTGTTATGTTACTAATAAGAGAAGATAAAGAGAATTGTTATTACTTATTAGTCTATAGTTTATTTTTAAAATCAATTTTTGCCATTTTCTTTCTCACATTCACAGGGAGGTGAGACCAGACTCCAAGTACACTGGAAGGAAACGATCAGGAAAAGCATTCTGATTCTAAATTGAACCTGATATAACGGATGAACTATACACACTTACATGTATGTAGCAGTCACCCTGCCAAACCGAACCTAAACCGACACCAGACTGAACAATTCAGGGACGTTCGGGGTGCTGTCTGTGTGGTATTGGAATTGTCGGTCTCTTTTGGTGTGACTGCTAACCCCAGTTTGGGCTTTTGTCGGTGCATAATGCGGACATTTGTACTTTAGTTCGGTCTGGTGTCAGTGTGGATCCGGTTTTGCGGTGTGACGGCTACTAAAGTTAGCTTGAGGGTAGATAGAATACACCTCAAACAATGACTGTGTGGAAGACTGAACGGACATATACCTGCATGCAACACCTGAAGACTGAACATGCAAAAGAAAATGTTAGAGACTCAACGGATGACATAGTGCGAAGATGAACAATGCTCATTGAAATGTCTTTCCCCAAGATGCGGCTTGTGCACGATGTCTAATCGAGACCATACAGCAAGCTCCAAATAATAAATGGAGTGCTATTTACAAACTGATGAAGAAATAATGTACACCCTTTGTGTTGATCTACACGTTCGCTATAGACACCAAACAAAGGTCTTTGTGCACAGATGTTGAATTTGATTTGGTGTCCCTGGTTAGCAAGCACCAACAGGGTATCATTAGAAATTAGCAAATATGTTTCATTTTAAACCATTTATTGTCATTAACCTAATAACTTCCTTTGTGAATTCCTGAAAAAGGTATTGTGACTCAATGGTAAAAAAAATCATGTTCCTATATCTGATATTTATTTATTTTCTGTTGTTAGGAGTTATAATTCCTTTTGCCAATCAGTTTGTCCCAGGAGTTCATAGCATGCCAGCTATTATGCTTTTCAAATTTGTGGCATGATTGGATGGGTACCAGACTTTTATTATTTTATGTAAGCATATATACAAAATAAAGGTTTGAAGCTCTATATTCTATAATCCTGCTAAATGTGTTTATAAACCCAACATTTGTGAAGAGTGTTATTATCATAAATGGAAACCATATAAATGCTTTGTACTGTTGCCAGCCAGACATGACAAGATGAATAATGCATTATTATGGTACCATTCCACTGACTTTCTTACTTCATTTTTAGAAAAGATTCAAAGCCAATATACATTTTGTTGTTGTTTGTATTCGAGTAGGATTTGAGGTATGCCAAACAACGTACAATGGAATATTCGCATTGTAATTAACCACTTTAAAATTTCTTACCATCTCCCTCATATAAGCCATGATGTGACCAAACACTAAACTGCAATGGTGGGGCAGGTGCATGCATCCCTGTCACATATTACTGTCAATTTTACTTGTCTATTTTATTTCGTTATAGGTACCTGGGCCAGTATTCAATTCAGTACTCAAAATGTAAGCATATTTGGCTTAAAGGGTACCACCACCCAAAAATAGTATCCTTATAAATGAAAGGTATCATCTTTAGTATTCCATTCCATCAACAAGTTCACAAAAATATGAGTCCAGAACTAAAATATATAATTGGAAAACGCATCACCATTCTAAAGCAAGCGTTAAGGGTCTGTATGTACGAGACGTACGCGTGAATAGCATTGGTGCACTCGCAAATGTTTGGCCCGTATGGAACCAGGAAATAGTAGTGGTTCCGTAAGTGGGGGAAATTAATTGCTTTGTTTATGAATTACACAACCCTTTGCAAAATGTTGGGTATCTATTTGATATCACAAAACGGTACCAAAGCATATAATTATGTGTTCTTTGCCTGGTGGTCCCGTTTAAGTAAATTACTTAGCCAAAATTGTCTTCAATGTCTGCAATTAACCCATTCAGGACAGACTGATTTTAGTATAACATGCATTCTCCATAGACTCCTGCCCGAGTATTTTCGGGACTAGTCCTGAATGGGTTTATTCATTTATATTTATTTTTTTCTGAAGTAAAAGTCTAATAACTAATTTTAATACGAGATATTAAAGTTCTCAGCCTGGCAAATTTCTAAGTAAATGTCTTGCTTAATCTAAGTATTGAAATGAATACCAGCCCTGGTCTTTTCGTCACTGTGCCTATCTGAATAGCCTACGAGATTTGGTCTTGGTTATCAGATTATTATGCTTTGAAGTCGCTCGATTCGATTGTTCAAAACATCATGCATAGATAATAAATATGGATATATTATAATTCAAAGTTGCAAAAGTATGGACACATTTTTTCCCAAAACATGCAAATTGGCGACACTGAGACATGAAATAATAGCCCAGCTCCATTAGGGTTGAAAGCCATCTGGGCAATTCCACGCCAAAGTGGACATTTGACCAAAAATTTTACAAGCATTTTTATGATACAAATTTGGTATCAAATCAAAGCTTAAATTCTATATTTTTTGAATTCAATGAGAAAATGTTAGTTTGACATAATTTTAGTTGTTTTTTTATAATAACTTTATAACCATAATTGAACCCCACAAATTTGACATTTTTGTGAAAAAGTGTTTTGATCCTGTGTTTGTTTTATATTTCCCCAGTTAAGCCTAAAAAACATTATTCTGACTCCTGAGATATGACCATTTTGTAAAATAGTAAATTTGTATGATTAATTTGATTTGTTATGCTTCAATGACTTCTTATTTTCAGCCTATGAAAATGTCCTTCCGTTACCGAAAAATCAATATTTTTAATTTTGTGGCTCACATACTTGTTAGAGAGCAGACCAATCTTCAGTGCAAAGCAAGTTCAAGTAGGCCTTCCCATTGCTAACAATTGTATTACTCATTGTTTCTTCGTTAATTAATAAATAACAAAAGAAAATGTCCTTCCGTTACCATACAATGGTAACAGATGGACAAGGTACCTCATATTACATATTATGACAAAATTTATGTTCAAAAATTGGTCTCTCATATATGAAAACCCAAAATAATGAGACAATACCTGCAATGGCCAGCTATCAGTGGAGTAGCGTGGTCAGACTAGTAATTTTCTGTGTTTCAACCAATCAGATTTGTGCATTTAGAACATTTGATCTGGCTCACAATTGATTTTATCTCTTTCTGCAACAGGGCCCTTGTACCATGATGCCATTTGTCTGGATTTCTATTGTATGGGGATTAGTAGGTCTATTTAACTGTGGTGAGCCAGGGTGTGAATAGGCTCTGATCATGACTTTGAATAGGTCTTTTTTTTACACAATACACCCCTATAGAATTCTTGGACATGGGTGTAGGTCTAAAATAATTACATTTTACATGAAATTTGCAAACTAAAAACAAGGCTGTAGAAAAAGCAAGAAATAACATATCTCCAATTCTTTCATATATTGTAGAAATTATATCAAGCCAAGATTTAAGCAAACAAATTTCTCAAAATTATTTGATCCACGAGGTAAAACGGAAGGTCAAAATCTAAGGTCAAAGGTTATCGTATCCAAACTCGCTCATGCATGAACACAAATGGCATAAATGGATTGCACATAACATCCCCAGTCCAATGACACCTTTACAAAATAAATTGACCCAACTGTTAATGGACAATGGCCATTTGAAAAATGGTGCCCACGCCCATTTCTTACAAAACTCCCCCATAAGAATCGACCATAGCGCCAAAACCATTGGGCGGATTGGGCTAAAACTTAAATATTTGCGCTTTTAAATGTTGAAATATCATACATACCAAATATTAGCAAATTTGAAGGGGGCTGCGATGAAAATTTTCAATTTTTTTAAAGGTGATTTGACATGGAATGACCCTACTGTGTCATATCATACATTATAGTCCATTATGTCCTTCCGTTACCGAACATTGGTCCGCTTTGTGTGAAATAACTCAAATATCTGCGGACAAATTTTAATCAAAGAACAAGTAAATTCTTCTTAACCCTTCAGAGAATGAAATGTGTACCCTTAAAATATTTTGTATTATTTAATATCACAGATTTTTAGACAAAACTGATTTGATAACAAAACCTTGTCCATTTTAGTGTCCTTCCGTTACCGAACTCATTTGTATGCATATTCAATAATGTGCGGAGATAAAAAAATTAAAAAAATTATGGGACCTTAAAACTGTATGTTTTGGAAGTATTGTTATCAAAATAGACGGTTCTAACAACACAAGTATTTAAAAATGTCTTTCTTAAAGTTGACAATTTGTGTCTGAGTGTCCTTCCGTTACCATGGATTGACCATGAATAAGAGCCATTGGAGCATGACATATAGTAAGAAAAAAATAGAAATGTAAATGCTTGTGATGTCCATATGCTATCTATGATACAAACTCATTTTAGACCACAAAAGAGATGTTTCCTTCTCATAAATGGTCTTTAAATTTCAAAATTAATTTTATTGTACAATTCCAATAGACTTTTCAGAGGTCCTTCCGTTACCGTCCTTCCGTTACCGAACACTGGAGTAATTAATTTCTCATAATTAATATACCAACGTAGATATTTTTCTTAAAAGGTGGTGTTATACTCTGTGAACATAAGGAAATTGACTAGTAGCCAACTTAACATGATAAACCTCGTAACTTCACAGAGATTGGGTCATAACTAAAAAATTTGAAAATCCATGTCCATTTTGCCGTCCTTCCGTTACCGGCCTCATTAGTGTCCATATCTAATTTACATAATGCGGTCAAAATTTTAGAAATAGTGGAAATCAAAGGTGTCCCAACAAGGATCAAAGACATGCCATTTAGAATAAAAAATCAAAAGCAGGATCCTGGAATTATTTGATTGAAGTTCCAAAATTGTGTCTGAATGTCCTTCCGTTACCGTGGAATTGCCCATCTGTAATTGTTTGCGAGTTGTGCATGCATCTGTTGGTAGTGTATGATAGTGTGTGGGCAAGATATTATCAATAAAAGACTAATAAATCTGGCATTTTCTGGCCCCCATTTTACAATAACTGAACCATCTGTTTAAGGGGCTGAAAGTGTATGATGGATATGTGTGTGTTTATGGGTGTAGCCAGGGGTGATGCCTTGGGCACGTAGGCGTAGGGTCATGACTTTGGTACTTGCTGCCCATCTTCTTATGAATGAGGATTGTAGACGGTAACCAACATTGGGCCGTATGCATAAAAACAAGCAATTGCTTGTGCTAGCCTTTTGCTTGAATTGGTATGCACACAAACAAGCAATTGCTTGCAAGCAAAAGCTTTTGCTTACAAGCACAAGCAGATCAGTAAGCAATTGCTTAAAACCGTATGCATAAAACGAACCTTTTACTTGTCTTGATAAGCAATTGCTTGCGTTTTTTCAAGCACCTCCAGACCAGCTTGAGCTCTTGCTTACTAAGGACATTCGCGTTTTAGAATCAAGTTTTCATACCGTTTCAGGATGATTTAGAACTCCTGGTTCCAGAGGTTATGTTGTGATTACATATTTAATCAAATGGCTGTTATTTTAGACATTTAGATCCATGTTGGCAATTTTGTTCATGATTTGAAAATATTTGTGTAAGAAAAATACTGTTGCCAGGTCGGGCACGACCAGGGAAAGCTGCTATGCAAGGGACTACACGACGTTTGCATACACTACGAATCCCCTTTGTTGTCATGCAGTGCGATGTTCGCACAACCGTAACGATGCTTTGTTCAACACGTAAGCAATTGCTTAGGCAGTGCAATTGCTTGAACTTGATCTTTTGCTTGACAGGCTCTTGCTTGTGCTTGAAGCAATTGCTTATAAGCAATTGCTACGTTTTATGCATACGGCCCATTATATCATGTATACAGTGAAACCTCGTTATAACAAGAAGCTTTGAACAATGAAATCTCAAGCATCTTGTTAAAATGGCACAAGAGAAGAGTATACTATTTGGAAAACTTGTATCATTAAATGACCTTGTTATGTTAATATAAGATGGTTTTGTTATATCAGAGCTCTGTATTTAACTAGGTTCCACTGTACTGGTTTTGAACAGTCATTTCACATGCAATGATGAAAATCAACCAGACAAAGTAATGCAAATTCAAAAACGTTTGGTATTTAATGTCGGTTCGAGACATGTACAAAGTAATTTACTAAACAAAATATCCTTTAAAGAAGGCTTCATTAGAAAGAAACACACCAAATCATCGTTATAATTTGTTATCTACTGGTACTTTTTTTTTTGTATAATCAAAAGTACATTATGCTGGATTTGAATTTGCAAAAAAAAAAAGAAACACAAATTTTTAAAAATTGTGGGAAAGGCTTGATACTGAATGAAGCAAGGTAACGTACCTTAACTCTGTCAGAATCATGTTATGGGAAAGCTATAGAGTTACTCTTTTCTTGGTGCGCACAAGGCCAGAAAGGGTTACAGCATGTAGCCAATCCAGTAATAGTAAACATTGTCTCCTATTGTCTTTCGAGACAGAAGGGGCCAACAACACAAAGCTGTATACATTGAAAAGTATAAAATGATCATTATCTATTGAAATTGTGCCTCTAAATTTTAATTTGGAGGTATATCATCATCAAAGTAAACAGATTATTTTATGTTATTACTGGTCAGAAACAGATTATATCTCTAAGGGACTAGATTGTCGATAAATTGAACGAGACCGGGTGAAAGGTGAAAGGTGAAAAATACTGATATAAATTCAGATAATTATATCACTCTTTCAATAGTTGTATATACAATTTTTCCTTGAAGTCTGGGCCTAAAGCATTTCGACATCTCTGATCACAAAAAACACCTTTAATTTATTTCTAAAAGAAAGGCGTCAATGTCGGTGTCGGGACGGCTCACTAATACATGTACTACGCTTGGAATGAATAATTAGAGCAAATCAAAATAGACAAACATAAAAACCCCAAATTTCTACAAAAATTGACACATTTGGGTGCTTTTCTTTCAAAATTAGATGTGGCCATACATGTTCATGTTTCATAATTTTCTCACCAGACTATTGATATCCATACAGCAATAACTTCAAGGCTAATTTCCCACATTTTTAGTTAAGAATTTAATTTGCCTAATTTCTTGTTTACCAAGGTTTTATACTACTACCAAAGGTATCTATGGGTATTCACCAGCAAGCATGCGAAAGCCGAATGCATGTATGACCAACCCTATGTACATGAGAAAAGTTTTAAAATAAAGCAAATATTCATGAACTTTACATTATGTCCAAGAACTATGTAAACTTCATGTTCTTCTCCTTCATCAATGGCTCAGAGAGAAATACAAATTAATGTAAGGATTTGCATGTAGTTATTTTATGATTTTGAGAACAAAATACAAAACTGAATATATATAGAGTTTTGATTTACAAAAGCATTCTTAGGCCGTAACACAAAACATAATAATCCAGCAAAAATAAGTCATATCAAATACATTACATGTATATACAGTGAAAGGTTTTCATTTAACGGATACCACTAAAATGTACAAATTTATAGCAAAATGTCATTCGGAGATCATTGATCTAAACATGGCATATATATGTCAATGTATGTCCATTTACAATCACAAGATGGGAGTGAAATGAATTGTTAATTTACAATTAACATAATTGAGCGATTGAAGACAATTGAGCAAGTTGGAAATGCCACATATTTAAAATAATTTTTCATCTCGGCCAAGGCCAGCAGCTTTGAGAAGAAAAATTTCCTCTTTAGATTAGTTTTAAAGTGGCAAAAGATAAATTTGATAATTATATGCTGAATACAAAATATATGTAATCCCAAAATGTGTGATACCCCCCCAAAGGTGAGATTTTCAACAGTGTTTTTATAGTTCAGCTAATTATGCAGATTGTATTGCCCTACAAAATTTTAATTGTATGGTTATTTCATTAAAAAATATGATTGAATATGCAATTCAAAATTAAAGGTCAGAAATAATTCTGCTTTCAGCAGAATTCCCAAATTAAATCACAAAAATTGTCCATACATATAAATAAATGAGAAGACCTCTTTTGTAGAATAGACCTTTGGATCCTGGTGATACTAAGAGACTCGCATGTGACTGAAATTCCTACATTCTTGTTCCTTGGAAAATGTGTTCAGTGATAAGACATGCTGCCCTATCTGTATACATCATCTGATTTCCTGACGAAGGAGAATGCACAAGTTGCAACGCGATGTGATGGTTGGTTGTTTATATATCATCGTCGTCATCTGGTAGCGCCGTGTTCTGGGCCTCCTGCAGGTTCAGAGATGGGAGAAATAAATTGAGAGGTCAAACATTGGATATGATTTAGAACTTTATAAGGCAAAAGTTTAGCAACAGACAAAGACGTCATCACCATCACACCACCACCATTACCATAATCATCATCACCATTATCATGATCATTATCATGATCATCAAGATGATGATGATCATCATCATCATGATCATCATGATTCATCATCATGATCCATCATCATCATCACATCATCACCACCACCACCACCATCATCATTATCATCATCAATTTTTTTTTAAATGGGGGGGGGGGGGGGGGGGGGGAGGTAAAGAGGGATAAGCTTACATCCAGTTCCTTCTCATATTGCTCCTGGAGCTGCCTACCCATCTGGATTTCAGGAGGCTTTAGGGCGGGCATCTCAACAAACTGGATCTCAGAGGGGGGGGGGGTGGGGGGGGGGGGGGTAGTAAAGAGGGATAAACTTACATCGAGTTCCTTCTCGTACTGCTCTTGGAGCTGCCTATCCATCTGGATTTCTGGAGGCTTGAGGGCGGGCATCTCAACAAACTGGATCTCGGAGTCTCCGCACAGCTTGCGCGTCAGCCACAGGAAGGGCTTCTCAAAGTTGTAGTTGCTCTTGGCGCTGATGTCGTAATACTGAGAGAGAAGAAAGCATCATAAGAACAGTTCAATGTTGGCATGAAGGCATGCTTCTCCACAAGCATAAGCTGTAATTCCAAGCCAATTTGCACCCCGGCAACGGGAAATAAATGGTAACATGGTAGTTGTAATGAGAGAAAGACTCAAATGGAAAGTTATGAAATGAAGGCACGCTCTTCCACAAACATCAGCAGCTGGCACACCAGCCACAGGAACAACTGGACTGTTACACTTGCTCTTGACCAAGATTTTGCTAGAGACTCTATTACTAAAATGAAATTATTGAAAGGAAATTAGGATTACATTTTTTTGGTGGAGGATAAGAACAGACAGAAGCAAAAGAAAGCATTTTCAGTTGTTTTCTACTAGTCACATTTCTTTCTCTGTGATTTGAAAGAGAAAATAAACAGTGACAGGTCAGAAATTTCCTTTTGCAAACTGGTTCAACGTTCAAGGCAACCAAGATGCCAAGAAAGGGATAAAGTTTGCATGTATATCATTTAAGTCACAATATAATAAATAAATAAACTATAATAAATAAATAAACTATAATAAATAATAATTTACCGTTGCAATATAACAAATTCTGCTTCAGCTTCAGCCATTTGCTCATGTTCATTTGAAGATATAAATTAATTTACTAATTGTTCTATTGACTCCAAATTCCAACATGTCCCAACTGGAGGTTCTATTTCCTATGGAAGGTGATGGTCTTGGGAATTGACAAAGTACATCAGAAAGCACAACTCTTCCCTTTCATATGCACCAAATAACCTCAAACATTTTCACATCAAGTTGAAATAAGTTTTGTTCCCCCGAGTGTACCATTAACTCGGTGAGTGCCAAGCTCACATTTTTGCGAATAACAATACACACAAATGCCATATAGCATTCAAATCCTTGGTACTTTTAAGAGTTTAAAAAAAAGTCAAGACGTTGTACCTGGAGGTTCTTTTTCCTGTGGAAGGTGATGGTCTTGGCCTTGACTTTCCTCTCCTTGATGTCCACCTTGTTGCCGCACAGCACGATGGGGATATTCTCACAGACGCGGACCAGATCTCGATGCCAGTTGGGAACGTTCTTGTACGTTACTCTCGACGTCACGTCGAACATGATGATGGCGCACTGACCTATATATGGGAAAAAACAGAGAAAATTAATTGGTTAATTTTAAGAGGAATGCTCTAGCCTAATTGAGCAGAGACAGAAACATTCAAACTAGACTAGATCTTGATTATAGATCTATCTAGGCATGTTTTAGTAACTTTCTCTCAACATTACCTTGTTAAAATATTTTAATGGCACATTGACCTATGAGATGAAAGCAAAAGACAAGGATTAATTAACTGGAACAGCAACAGGAAAAATTGTCCATATTGGAGCTGCTCTTGGTACACTACTGTGTGATAAAACAAAAATGTATTTACAAGTTCCTTGTATTTTACGATAAGTTTTTTGATGGAGGATAAAGAAGAGACGGTTTCAGTTGTCTTCTAATTGTCAAATTTCTTTCTCTAAGATGTGAGAGAGAGATGATAGTGACAGGTCAGAAATTTCCTTTTGCAAACTGGTTCAACGTTCATGGCAACCAAGATGCCAAGAAAGGGATAAAGTTTGCATTTCTATCATCAACACATGAATTCACCGTTGCAATAAATTGACCTATACGGGGAAAAACGGTGAAAATAATTAACTGGTAAATGTTACGAGGAATGCTGTAGCCTATTTGAGCGGAGACAGAAACAATAACATTCAAACTAGACTAGACTGGATCTTGATTCTAGATAGGCATGTTTTAGTAAGTTTCTCTCCTTGTCTCCTTGTTCAAAAAATTATAATGGCGCATTGACCTATGATATAAAAGCAAAAGATAAGGACTGATTAACAGACTCTTCTGAAAAATTCCAGCTTACTTATTATTTCTGGTCCAAACAAGAGCCACCTGTGCTGGTTGTAAAATTTCACCTTTGTTACTCTCAACATCACAATAAACATAACGATGCAAAGATATATTTTAGCAAAAGGCAGAGGAAATTCATTGGTCCATTTTCCACGAACCAGGCTTCCCCTTAGTGGAAATGACCACCAGAAATTTCATTTGGCCACTAGAAACTCTTGTATTGGCCACCAATAAAATTAGGATCTACATTCTTATTTCTACAACACACAAGAATATGATTCAGCTGGAGTATGACAAGTAACTGAACTGTACCAAAGACCAGGGATAATAATAAGCGCTTATCATTATAAGTAATTTAGCCACCTGAAAAAGAAAAGTGTAAGGGAGATTCCTGAAGAATTTCGAAATGAAAGATGACAGGAAGATCATTGTGACAAGTGCAGAAGGAACTAACCTTGAATGTAGTAACCGTCCCTAAGACCACCAAACTTCTCCTGACCTGCTGTGTCCCACACGTTGAATCTGATTGGACCGCGATTTGTGTAGAAAACAAGGGGATGTACCTCGACTCCGAGGGTGGCTGTGAAGAAAATTAGATTCAGAATTGGAATAAATTTACTGATGAACCTCGACTCTTGAGTGTGGCTGTGAAGAAAATTAGATTAAGAATTGGAATAAATTTACTTGCACTGCAAGGAAAAAGTTAAAATCAAATTTTTGTGTGATACTTTTCAAACTTGCCTTACTACATCAATAGCATTCAGAAAATTGTTTTTCATTCCTCCTCTTTTTGGGGGCCCATTAATTGTTGTACATAGAACCAGATGACAACAAATGTAGGGCTAAGTACCCCACTGATGCAGTCATAGGAAGACAAAGAGAATGTTTGACAATATGATTTATCGACTATGGACAAACTGGGTCGAGACAAAATGGCATACCATCGGAGTTTTAGACAAATTTTTCATTTCATTTATTCAACCATAAACATGATAAAAAACAATACAACAAATTGCAACATTAAGACATAATACGTAATGATTGTTCTATGGTTCGGACCATTAAGAAAGCAAGGCTTGTGGAGAAATGGCCCTTAAATATACATATAAAATAAAGCATACAAAATATAACTCATACAGATATTGCAGATACACACGCACACACACACACACACACACACACACACCCAAAACCCTATTTGAACATTTGCATAAAAAAATTTGCTAGACCAAATAGTGATTTATAGTTCACAGGTAGGGCAGAGACTCCCTTCTCGAATGAAGTTAAGTGTTCACTTATTAATAAGACAAATTGTGGTAAATTAAGAGGGTTCTTGTAAAACCAAGGATGCCAGCAAGGTACAAATCCAAAGCCAAGGCTAAGCCTTAGGCTAGAGAGTAACGAAAATGATTAGTATGAGCCTGAGTTTTTATGTGACAAGGGCCTGTATTCAGGCTGTTGCCTCAAAACAGGCATCATTTTACAAACAAACAAAACACTTATTACTTAAAACATGTACGGAAACTGACCTGAAAAAAAAAAAATACAAATACAAATTAGCAAAGAAAATTGGGCTTCCCCGATACTTACCAACATATTTCTTTTCAAATTCACCGGTTAAATGGCGCTTGACGAATGTGGTTTTCCCTGTACCTCCGTCACCAACCAAAACAAGCTGTAAGAAAACAAATTATTGGGGAAAACAATCAGATTGCAGTGCTCATACTGGTGCATGTTTGTATTTGTTTGAATGCAAAGGCCTGAATGATATCAACCCATCCACTAGTGAGAAGAGCCAATTCTAGGAACTTGAGTCCTCGAGTCCTTTTTGGCAATCCTCGGGATCTAGACGATGGGATTTCTTCTTTTGCCATCATACATTTATGTCATTGTTACTCTTTTCCTGGAAATAAAATAAATAAATAAATAAATAAATAAAACCAAAACCCGTTAGTGTAATTCATAATATTGTAGCCCCAATCTACTTGTAAGATTTTGCTTCCATTGTGTACAGACAATTCATTGGCTCCAAAAGTCACATTTAAATTGTACAATGTACTCCCTTTAATAATCAAAACTGTGAGTATGGATGAGGCTTGACATCGAAGAACAGAAGATTTTCTTATTCTGAAAATCTGGTTGCTTGATCGGGACAGCAAAAAATGTCTCTTACAAAGTTTCAGGAGCTAGTGCAGTTTGGGTTATGCCACCTCACAAAATTACTCAAAATTACTACAGTCCTAACTAACCCCAAACTTAAGTTACCCTAGGATTAGGTTTAGGGTTGGGGTTAGATTACGAGTAATTATGTGGAGATTTCAGAATTATTTTTTGAGGTGGCATACAAAACTTCACTAGGGCCTATGTTTGATTGCTCAAGGACTCGAGGTGAAGTTTTACTGGCCCCTGGGGGCCTGGCCAGATATAGCACTGTCCAGCCCTGATCAGAGCCGACAGCTACACTAACTCACTTTAAATGTAGCTATTGGCTGAACTGCGGAGCCAGTAGTTGCTGCCCCTTCCATTTTGTTGTTCTAGTTGTGTTCAAGTTGTGCGGCAGAAGGAATCTACACATGGGGGAAAACAAATTACAAAACTGGCTTTATTTGTGACCGAGAAGAGAATTTATGCTAGCTCATCACAAAAATATGGACAAGGGCACGAAGAAAATGCAAAATGATCATACTAGGTTCAATTGTACAAGCCATATAAGTCACAATTTTCTTGTAGCACAGACTTTGACAGAGCTGAGTACATAAGACAATGCATGTGTTGACAGTCGATTATCAGACAGTCACACCAACCATGCCTTGTCTATTGTTTTCCTGCTCCACACAACAGTATGGTAATAACTGCATGTGTGGTGTGGAGGAGGTAGGGGGTGATATATGAACTTTTACATCATTAGCGAAGTTTTATATTATTTTATTGTCTGTGTGTATTTGTTTGTTTGGCCGTCTTTGTTTATTGGCCTTATTTGTTTGTTCGGCCGTCAACCTGCAATTAATTGTCGTCTGGCCAACTGATCGAGAGGATGAGACATACAGAGCCACTATGTGCAACTTCAACCTCCTACAAAGTGACAGAATAATCAGCAAGTTGATTGTGGTCGCTACCAAGGAAGAAGAAGAAGAAATAAAAGATATAAAAAACATAAAGCTGGTTTATAATTATATCTCTTTTAGTTTTACTTCTCTTGCAGTTGCATATTTTGTGAGAAATGTTTTGAAATGTTTGTTACAATTTCCACGTCATACTTTACATACGTACATTTAAAATTAACCTTTCAAAGAACATTTTTTATTTTCATAAATGTAAAAAGCATTAATTATCTTATAATTAAGGGGGGGGGGGGGGCCGGGGCAAGTGCATGTAATGCAATGTTCATCAGCATGCAAGAACTACATTATCTCTTGCTTGGACAGATAGACTGGCAACTATCTTTCAGTGCATGCTTAAAATGTGGCGTTATTATATTTCCAATATTTTCAAATTTTCGTCCATCAGAAGAGACCCCAGGCAACCAATGGCCAATCTGTTTGTAGTAATAGTATAATACATGGATTAGGAAGGCCAAACTAGAGTCTAGATCCCTTGTAAGTTTTGGCTTTAATTTTAAAGCCATGATACACTAAAGCCTTAAAGGGAATAAAGTAGAACTAGAAGTAGAAGAAACTGAATTTATCTATCGTTATTTTATGTTATCCATGACAAATAGCTGTGTAAAATAATTGTAAACCTGCCTGTCGGAATGTTAAATTACAATCACTGATCACGACAACCTCAAATCTCAATCAACATTCAATTAATATTCTTCCTCATGGACATGGTCATACTCATACTCATACTGCCAGTTGTAACAGTGTCCAATCATCACATTCACATATCAATTTTAAAATGTTGTCACTGAATCAGCGATAGTCATGAAAGTGAATCATATAATTGTAATGTAAAGTAAAATGACAAATTGTATTAACTATTATTCGCCATGCAGTTTTATCAACTTTTGCAGTTTTGGGCTTGGCTTTGCCTTTGTCTTGGGACTTTTGCATTATCAACAGCATTATAATTCACATTCACAAGAAAACTTGTAGGTCAAATATGAACATGTCACCCATCACATATAATAGTACCACATTCACTAATAATTTTGTCTTGTCTGAATTTAGACCAAGATGTTGCATTGCATTTATTCAATTTACATACAAAGCACACACACGGCCGGAAAGCATGCGTAGTGCATGCGCTGGCTAACAAGAACAAGGCAGTATGAACCAGTAATATGAAAGGAAACAGAAACGGAAACATTATCTACATTAAAATCATTCGTTACTGACTTGACAGTATAACACTCATTAACGAATGAATTATTTTCAACATTTATTTGACGTTTAAACTAAATATTAATTGTAGAAGACATGTAATTGATTCCTTACCTTTTATTTTACTTGAATTACAGCACGAAATTTGGCAGTCGGTCAGTGGTATCTATCGCGCGAAATATCACTTCATTCACACGTGAGAGATTTGCCCATTCATTTTGTGCAGAGCAATCGCGATTACGACTAGTTTCCAATCAAGGCGTTCCAGGTGACATTTTCAGGTGCCCAATAAAGAAAAACAGATAGACTAGTCAAATCACAAAAAAATAAATATTTGTTCATCGTCTAGGAAATTTTCTTTAGAAATAACGAATGGAATCTTTGTATTTTTTTGTTAAAATAAATAGTCAACTAACTGCGTAGATAAATACAGAGGATAGGGTTGTCACTTGTCACATCAAATTAAAAGTTATCACGTCTATCAAAACGTTCTGCCCCTCCCTGCTCTGAGATGGTTTCCCTGGTGCTGTATTAATAATTTGTGTTATAATTACTTTTTGCACAGCTGTCCCATTGTCCCCATTGTGCTACCCTTAGTAAAATACACCAAAACAGTGGCGTGGCGACGAGGGCGGGGGGGGGAGGGGGGGGGGCTCGTGTGCCCCCAATAATAATAGGAAACATAAGGGGACATTTGTTTTGTAAAAAAACTAAGAAATCTAAGAAGTACTGTGCAGCCCAATAATTTTGCGTGCCCCCCCCCCCCCCCAACCCGTGACCACGCTACAGCCACTGAATATAATGCAAGTATTGTTTAGTGCTGGAAGTTGCAGGGACTGAGTGTCCGGATGCTGGGTGGGGAGGGGGGGGGGGGCAAATAGTTTTCGGCCCTCCCCAAAATACTTATGCGTTGTGAATGTCCGCTACAACTTCTGTCCTTATAATGATTTCCAGGAAAACACAAGTTGTAGCCTACACAAAATAATGGCTATGATCAAGGGTGGGGGGGGGGGGGGGGGGGGGGGGGGCTGGAATGCATGTGCCCCCAAGAAAACCCAGGACGAAATTCAGTTGAAAGTTCTAATTGGTACCCATTGAATTCAATGGGTACCCATTGAAACCAAATGGATACCCATTGAAATTCTAATTGGTATATTACGGCATTGAAATTCCAATTGGTACCCATTGACTGAATTTAATGGGGTACCCAATGGCATTGGTTTAAATGGGTACCCATTGATTTCAATTGGTACCCATTGATTTCAATTTGCCAAATGGTTTCAGTTTCTATATATGCATGCTCTTCGATTACCAAATGAGATTTTAATTGCTTTGATTACCAATTAATTTTTAATTGGTAATATAGTCAATGGGAATTTCACCTTGGGAAGCATACGGTGCCCCCCAGATGCCCCCCCCCCCCCCCCACTAACAAACCATGCTTATCGAGTAAAAAATGAATACCCATTGAAACCAATTGATACCCATTGAAATTCTAATTGGTACCCATTGAAATTCTAATTGGTACCCATTGAATTCCATGGGTACCCATTGACTGCATTCAATGGGTACCCATTGGCATTGGTTTCAATTGGTACCCATTGATTTCAATTTGCCATATTGTTTCATTTTCT